>JAHLJT010005437.1:82363352-82462183 GCA_031308135.1 Acheta domesticus | reverse complement strand
CTCTCGTTAGTCGGAGATATCTTTTTCGGCTTTGCCCCTCTCTCTTCCAAGCTGCTGTCAATCGGCACTTAAAAGATTTTTTCCCTCAATTTTTCGATCCCGTAATTGTAGAATTGAAATCTGACTTTAGAATAATATTCAAGAGTACAACTTGGTTCTCTTTGCAAATTTTCGTTGAAACATTTGTGATGGAACTGCTCACAAAATGGAGGCGCCGACACACTTATGGTGTGACAGTCGTCCCAAGTCGCAGGAGGGGACACGCGCTGAATTTATTTAATAAGGGCGCCAAGCGCATGCCCACTTACCTGCTTAATGTCGCCGGTCGTTGAGCGTCTCAGGGGTGAGCGACCGGGTCGAAGGGTTGCATTTGGTGGTTTCTTAAGATTTAGAATAATAACACTTTGCTATGGTATTAATTGGTTCACCCGACCAAATGGCGGGGACTAATTTATTCAAAAAATTAAACGAAGAGAAACTGTTCAGGTTGATGCTGGGTTATTGTCACTTTAGTAGCCGATTAATGAATGATGGTGATGACAACTTACAATCTGTGATGTTAGATGGTAATGTCACCGCGACTGGATTGCTCGCCGAGCGACGGAGAAGTGTAGTCGGACCCTCAGGAGGCGACGCCGGAACGTTGCAAGGTTGGCCCTGATTGCCTCCGGGGTGATGACTCCGGCGCACGGGACGTCGGCGGTGGATGACCGGGCAGTGGCGACGTGATGCTCGCGCGCGTCTCAGGCCGTCACACGCACACTGGACCGCGTATGACGCTCGAAGCCAAACTTTGGCTATTCGGAATTAATTCCGTGAAGACCGGGCAAGTTTCGCAGTGGTTGGCTCAGTGTGTGCCTTACCCACTGCTGCTGTTCCCTTTCTACCGCAGGTTTCATTAACTGACTAATATTCGGTGGTTTTCTTAACTACCACAGTTAATCTACTCAAAACTTTACTTGTTGGTTTTTATCTCCATACGACTTCTCCTGCACGACCGTCCTCTCTAGCGTCTGTCGCCCGTCCTCCCTCTGGCCTCTCTCGCCCGTCTGTCCCTTTCGTTTTCCTCGAAAAAATCCCAAAGTGCTCACGTGCTTCCTGCCTAGTGATTTTATTGGTCGGATTTGAACTTCTCGAACCTTCTATTTCATCAACGGTGCCTTCTGGTTGTTCATTGGCCGCATTGTTAGGCCGGAGGAGCGCGCACGTGTCCCTTCTGCTTTGGCATGTGATGATTTTATAGGCTTTTAGAGGATTATTGAGCCGGGTTGCGATCGCCAAGTCGCTAAAATGGTTGTTCCGGGCTGTCGATCATCCAGTATTGTTGGACAAAGGGTAAGATTTATTGTTAGGGGCTTCTGGAGAACTTGGGCCGTTGGGCGGAACTAAATCGGGTCGCGGTGGACGCGTGGCCCTTTCCAACTTCCGTAATTTGGCGTGACGCGGGGTGAGAGGGTGCGATGGTCACCCGACGCATCGCGGTATTGTCAGAAAAAGGGTATAATTGATAGTTGAAAGTTTATGGGGGGCTTGAGCGGCTGGGCGTATCTAATTCGAGGGCGCGTAGTTCTTTCCTGCCGTCCGGTAATTTGGCGTGACGCAAGGGTGGAGGACTGCGATGGTCCCCGACACATCGCATTACCCCCCCGTACAATGAGATTAAAAAAACGCATGGGACATGTTTTTTTTAATCTAAGAACAAAAAAGGACATTTACAAAAATAGATGATAAATAAATTTGGGGAGCATGTGCCGACAGATGAAGCTGTGAAAACACAAAAACCTGGCATGTCCAGAACGAAAATTAGGGGTTTCAATGACAACTCTAACATGATAAGACAATACTAGTTAATTAAGCAAAAGGATAAAATTAATGAAGAGGAACAACACTAAAGCTATCTCTAAAAAACTAGATGACCAATAAATTTAGGACACAAAATCTTTAAGAAGTAATACAAACACATTAATGATAAGAAAATGAATGAAAATAATCTTTATCATTTTTCAAAAATAAGAAATGGTGGTGGGCCATTAGCAACACCTACTCAAACTAAGAGCAAACTAAGCACTAAATAAGTAATTAAGAAGATAACATAGAGGGATAATTGGAAACAAAACTTAGAAAGACTGGCAAAATGAAACAATGGGGTACCTAAAACTAGTTAAACGCTACTGCAAATTGAATAAATGTGCAAAGTGAAGAGCCAAAAGTGGGAACCCTGTTAATCATTATTATATTTGACGCTCTTTTAATACGATTTTAGAGGTATAAAAACAAGTGGAATAAATGCGACATTTGCAAAATAATAGATAAGCATAATAGTCACAGTGGCCAAATTATTTAGAACACAAGAGGAGGAAACAAAATATCAACACGATGGAGAATTGAAAATAGAATGGTAGACGTGAGAAAACAACCAATGAATTAAACAAAGGACTTGGTTGCAAAAACATTAAGTTCATAATATCAGAATGGAGCTCGTTTCATTAATTAAAGTCAATGGCTATAACTCTCGTCAACTCTCGACAGAGTATATCTAAGGGATATCTGAATTATTTCTCTCTCTTTTTAATCAACAACGACGTTCACTTATAACAATCACTTAACCAAAGCATTGAAGTAGTAGCGAACCCACGAAATTAATTAATAATAAGACGTGCCAGGGCAACCGGGCTGGATCCACAAGAATATAATTAAAATAAGGTTACCTAATCAGAGCGACATAAATGAGGGCTTTTATTCTTTCAGCCAATTAATCTAGTTTAATCTCTGAAAGGAACAAGGTTATAAAAATTGTGAGGACCAACCTCGGAACCATCTGTGCTACGTAAAGTGCAAGCGTTGGGGGCTACAAGCCTCATAATTTGGTAAGGACCTACAAATAAAGGAAAGAATTTACTAATAAGGCCTTCAGGCTGATTAGATACTCTGAGAGCTTTGATTAAAACTTTATCGCCGACTTTAAATAAATGGGTTTTACTCTTCTGGTGTTGTTTTCTCGTATCACCAGCTTTCTTTAAATTTGAGAGAATAATTTGACACCGATCCTCAGGGGAAATTGGAATTTGAGTGGCCATTTTTGCTAAAATAGGAAACAATGGTTTCGGCTTCTTATTGAATTGAGCCTCGAAAGGTGTAAATCTGGAAGATTCATGGGGGATGTGGTTAAGCCACGTATTAATCTTCGGTAGTAAATCGGGCCAAGCGGTGTGCTTGTGAGACACATAAACCCGAAACAACGTGATAATTCTTTCATGACTCTTTCGCTTGGGTTTGATCTCGGTGACCTAATAGAACAGAAGATTGTTTGGACACCTAAATCATTTAGCGATTGCTGCCAAAGGTCACTCGTGAACTGCGTGCCATTGTCACTGAGGACACGCTGATACGTCCCACATTCTTTGAAGAAACCTTTCACTAGGTGTTTTAAACAGGACTTTGCAGTAGGTTTAACAATAGGAAAACACTTAACATATTTAGTAAACACATCTATTAATTACAAATATGGTCCAGAACTGTGTTCCCATTTATTCCGGACCTGAGCGGTTTAACGGCCTCTGGTGGTGGTTGACCTGGGGCTGTCGAAGGCGGCGCTAGAAGGGGCGCGGTTTGGCCTTGACCGGCATTGAAGGGAGGCGGAAAACTGGTCGGCGCCGGGGGGGAGGGGGCGGGGGGAAAGTGCGGCGAAGGGTCGTGGTTAAAAAGGACGCTCTTGACCTAGCGAATGGCGTGGGGGAAATCCTCGATTCTGATTATTATTATTGCCATTACGTGGGCGTGAAGAGTTTTGACTCTGATTTTGATAAGAAGCGAATTGCACATTCGTTTGGTCGAAATCGCCCAATAAGATCTGAAATTGCTCAAGATCTTTTACAAAACTAGTTTTAAGGAGGTTTTGAATGACATATGGATAATGACGAGTTAATAGCCACATAATTTCGTCGTCAGGGGAGTAGGTTCGCATTGTTTAAGTTGGGCAATGCGAGACACTGCATAATCCCGCATAGACATGTTACCATTCTGGTCCCATCTACCTTTAGCCAAATCCATTTTAAAATTGTATTGGGTGTTTCTATCCCAAAAACGATTAATAAATTTGGAACGAAAATTCCTGAAAATCAGCCGGAACTGGTACAATGTTTGGAACCATTCTTGGGCATGGTCAACCAACATTTGGCTATAACCTTCGGTTTAGAAGATTCAGGAATGTGTCTCGCTAAAGCAAAATATTTTCAACATTACGTAAGAACGTAATGGGCTGTTCACCGCGATTACCAGAGAATTTTAAATTTGGAGGAATTGACAGTGGCATAGCATTAACCGGGAAAGCTGAAATAGTCTTTTCCGCTACTTTAATTTCTAGTTCGTCTATTTTGACTTTGATTTCTTTCCGTTCCATTTCCCCCTGTGCCTGGATAACTAATTTTGCTGTTTCAATTTTATTGTTCAGGGAGTCGTGAAGTCCTTCAATCTTATTGTCAACCCCTTTTAGTTTCTTAGTCACCTCGCCTTTCAAGTTGGAAATTTCGGATTCATTGTCTTTAAATTTATCACGAGCCCAATGTCCCAAATTTAATTGCTTTTCTGAAACGGTTGCAATCTCCTTGTTTATGCTGTCTTTAAATTCTGTCATTTGTTGAACTGTTTCAGACTGGAGCGATTCGCATTTCTTTAGTTGGCCTGTTAATGTTCGTTGATGTCAGAAATTTGCGTAGAATTATTTTCAACAGCAGAGGCGAGAGAGGCGATTTTAGTGCTCTGTTTATCGACCTTTGAATTAACCGAATTTAGTTGTTGAGACACCTCACTTTGAAAAAGGGTGAAATTAGTGAGGTGTTCGTCTAATCTACTATCAAGGGCACAAAATTTCGAATCAAATCTGGAATTCAAGTCCTGAAATTTAGAATTTAATTCTTGACGCTGTTCGTCAAATTGTGATCGAAATTGACAAAATTCTTGACGCTGTTCGTCAAATTTTGCGATAAGAGTGCTGAAAAATTGAGACATTTGGTCTGAGGGTGGCGTCGGAGCGGCCGCGGCGAGGGTAGGTCCGGCCTCGGCGGTACTCGTCTCGAGTACCTGCTCTAAAGAAACCCCGACAGTAGGGGCGAGAACAGCTGGGGGCGTGAGCTCGGCAGGCGCGTCGGCGTTTGCGGGAGCGGGGTCAGAAACCTCGGGGTTTTGAATGGGATTATTTTCAGCCATCGTGGAGCGAGCAATCCTCGAAGTGACGTAAGTACGATAATGACGCCTACAGCGCGTTACACATGAGTACACAATCAAACACAATAAAAAGAAAAGTACAAAACACACACAATGAAATGTTAGAGGATAACACTGAGAAATAAACATAAAATTTCAAATAGAAAGTAAACACTATTAAGTAAACATATAATTGTTACGTGACGGAAATAGCACGTATAATGAAAAAGGAAAAAAAAATAAAATAGAGTTCAATTAACCACACTTAAACACTATATGACGCATTAAGAAATTGTAAAAAGAAAATAACAATAAAATGAAATAATGCGTCTGAAAAGAGAGTGAAATGTTCTTATAAATACACTTTGGGCTTCTAAGTTATGAGAATCACTGTAATACTCTGAGCATTCACTGATACAAAATATGTAAAAATTACCGGAAGTTCAATATAAAATTTAAGTCTCACACGCAAGCAAAGTGATTGAAAGCTTCATAAATTACAAAATATCAAAAGAAACACACATTAAAACCAAATGCAATCTTCAGTTGGGCAATAATTGAGCAAGCGTAAACGGAAAATGGATAAGAAAGAATTAGTGAGTTCAATAAGAAATACACAGGTGCGAGTAACACAAAGTAAAATACTTGTTAAAAACCACGTTGTGTGTCAATTTATGCTCTGCACGCTGCACAAGCTGAATTATACGTGAAAAAACAAACGAAGTTGGGCGACCAATTTATGAGATGCCGCTACACGAGTTCAATTATTCGTGAATAGAAAACCACGTTGGGTGTCCAATTTATGATCTGAGTCTACACAAGCTCAATTATTCGTATAAAAACAACCACGTTGGCGTCCAATTTATGATCTGAGTCTACACAAGCTCAATTATTCGTATAAAAACAACCACGTTGGGCGTCCAATTTATGATCTGAGTCTACACAAGCTCAATTATTCGTATAAAAACAACCACGTTGGGCGTCCAATTTATGTGATGGAACTGCTCACAAAATGGAGGCGCCGACACACTTATGGTGTGACAGTCGTCCCAAGTCGCAGGAGGGGACACGCGCTGAATTTATTTAATAAGGGCGCCAAGCGCATGCCCACTTACCTGCTTAATGTCGCCGGCGTTGAGCGTCTCAGGGGTGAGCGCCCTGGGTCGAAGGGTTGCATTTGGTGGTTTCTTAAGATTTAGAATAATAACACTTTGCTATGGTATTAATTGGTTCACCCGACCAAATGGCGGGGACTAATTTATTCAAAAAATTAAACGAAGAGAAACTGTTCAGGTTGATGCTGGGTTATTGTCACTTTAGTAGCCGATTAATGAATGATGGTGATGACAACTTACAATCTGTGATGTTAGATGGTAATGTCACCGCGACTGGATTGCTCGCCGAGCGACGGAGAAGTGTAGTCGGACCCTCAGGAGGCGACGCCGGAACGTTGCAAGGTTGGCCTCTGATTGCCTCCGGGGTGATGACTCCGGCGCACGGGACGTCGGCGGTGGATGACCGGGCAGTGGCGACGTGATGCTCGCGCGCGTCTCAGGCCGTCACACGACACCTGGACCGCGTATGACGCTCGAAGCCAAACTTTGGCTATTCGGAATTAATTCCGTGAAGACCGGGCAAGTTTCGCAGTGGTTGGCTCAGTGTGTGCCTTACCCACTGCTGCTGTTCCCTTTCTACCGCAGGTTTCATTAACTGACTAATATTCGGTGGTTTTCTTAACTACCACAGTTAATCTACTCAAAACTTTACTTGTTGGTTTTATCTCCATACGACTTCTCCTGCACGACCGTCCTCTCTAGCGTCTGTCGCCCGTCCTCCTCTGGCCTCTCTCGCCCGTCTGTCCCTTTCGTTTTCTCGAAAAAATCTCAAAGTGCTCACGTGCTTCCTGCCTAGTGATTTTATTGGTCGGATTTGAACTTCTCGAACCTTCTATTTCATCAACGGTGCCTTCTGGTTGTTCATTGGCCGGCATTGTTAGGCCGGAGGAGCGCGCACGTGTCCCTTCTGCTTTGGCATGTGATGATTTTATAGGCTTTTAGAGGATTATTGAGCCGGGTGCGATCGCCAAGTCGCTAAAATGGTTGTTCCGGCTGTCGATCATCCAGTATTGTTGGACAAAGGGTAAGATTTATTGTTAGGGGCTTCTGGAGAACTTGGGCCGTTGGGCGGAACTAAATCGGGTCGCGGTGGACGCGTGGCCCTTTCCAACTTCCGGTAATTTGGCGTGACGCGGGGGTGAGAGGGTGCGATGGTCACCCGACGCATCGCGGTATTGTCAGAAAAAGGGTATAATTGATAGTTGAAAGTTTATGGGGGGCTTGAGCGGCTGGGCGTATCTAATTCGAGGGCGCGTAGTTCTTTCCTGCCGTCCGTAATTTGGCGTGACGCAAGGGTGGAGGACTGCGATGGTCCCCGACACATCGCACATTTTATGCCGTTTTTGAGAAAACGTAGTTTGAGAATTCCTGAACATTGGCAATTTTGATTGATCCAGGCCAATTCGATCAGAAAATTTACCTTTTTTGGGGGGTGGGGTGGATGTCCACTAACGTGATATATTGCTCAATATTTAGTGAGTAATGGCCACAGTGGCTTAGCTTCAGTTGGGGTGAGTTAATGCCTTATGACATATTCAACGAACACTTTTCACAAATAGGTAAAAAATTAATCTCTCAACACTCTCTAAACAATAAAACGCACCATCCAAACACCAGTGTCACACAAATCGTAAATACCATATTTTTATATGAAACTACTCCCTCTGAAATTTAAAAATCATTGGACAAATGGAAGAATAAATTCTCAGCAGGCCTGGACAACATTCCAGATTTTCTTATCAAACATAGTGCTCCATATATAGTGCAACCACTCTCTCATATTGCAATTATTCTCTAAAATCAGGCATATTCCCAGATGTTTTCAAAATGGCAAAAATTAAACCACTGTTTAAAAAGGGAAATAGCTTTGATCCAATGAACTACAGACCTATCTCCCTTCTATCAGGATTTTCAAAAATTCTGGAAAGGCTTTTTAACAATAGACTCAAACAGTTTCTCAATGCAAATAATGTCCTACCAAATGCTCAACATGGATTCAGGAGTAATAGATCCACAGACACAGCCATCTTCTCCTTTTTAAATGACATACTTGTTGCACTCAATCAGAAGGAAATTCCCATTGGCCTTTTCTTAGATTTATCAAAAGCCTTTGACATTATTGACCATCATATACTTTTAACAAACTAGAAATGCTAGGGATTCGAGGCATTGCAGGCCAGTGGATCAAATCATTTATCAAACCTTAGCCAAGTAGTTACCCTCCAGCACATTAAAGAAAACAAAATCTCCTCATACTACTCCTGCCCTCAGATGATAAATTATGGAGTCCCACAAGGATCCATCCTTGGGCCAATTTTATTCCTCATATACATAAATGACATGCCTTTGGCTTTAAGGTACAACAAAATAATTTTGTTTGCAGATGACACAAACATAATCATCAAAGTAAAACACTACAATCATTAGAAAAAGAAACTCGGAAAACTCTGCATGCACTAGTAAAATGGTTTCAAGACAACAATCTCATCATAAACACCAGCAAAACAGTCTCTCTAAATTTTATGAATCCTCGAATCAAAGAAAATTCCCACAGCAGTTGTTCATAAATAATAGCCCTGTAACGATAACTCATGAAACCACCTTCCTAGGTCTAACAATCCAAGAAAACCTAAATGGAATGCTCACATCTCAAATCTCAACAAGAAGCTCACCAAATCTTGCTATGCACTATACACCCTCAGGTCGAACTCCAACATTGAGACACTTCGAACAATGTATTTTGAAAATGTGCACTCACACCTAAATACGGAATAATTTTCTGGGGAAATGCCCCTGAAAGCACTTGCACATTTATTATCCAAAAAAGAATACTGCAAACAATGACCAGCACTCATAAGCTGGAGTCTTGCAAACCCCTGTTCAATAATCTAAGGATTCTTCCTCTACCATGCATGTACATATTTGAAATAGTGGTATTCACAAAAAAGATTCTCATGGAAAACAAAGACACTTTTACTCTAAATTCTGATGTACACAACTACAACACTCGTCAAAAGGATAACCTACATGTTCCTCACTCTGAAACTACACTTTATCAAAAAAGTACCCTAATAGAGGGCATTACACTTTACAACAAGCTAGGCCACGATATTAAAGACTTAAACACAATATGTACATTCAAAAGTAAATTGAAAGCTTTCCTGTTTAACAACATGTTCTACAGTGTGAAGGAATACACAAATCACAACTCTACTTTTCCTGTTAACAACATATAAACAAAAATACTTATCTCATTATTAATACTATTATTATTATTATTGACATGTGCACCTGCATATATCATGTCTGACTCGTCCATCCACAATTAAAATTGTATAAGTGACTCAATATATGTTATTATTATTAGTAGTAGTATTATATTGTGATTGTTATTATAAGTAGTAGCAGTAAAATTACATAAACAAGTGAATTTCACTTTTAGTTTAAACATTACATTCTGGAAATGTTTAATTATTTTGTTATTAAAAATTAATATATACTGTGTAATATCTTAATCTAGCTGTAACAAGTATTGTAGTAGGCTATTGACCTATTGTAGTAGGATAATTCCTAGGCTAATGACCCCATCTCAATCAGGTTTTCGTCCAGTTTCCCTGGTCCTTTGAGCAAATGCTGAGATGGCCCCTTGTTTTGCTTCTGGACAGTAATGTAACTTCACTCTCTCCACCCAAAACATCACTTTGACTCGTCATATACGATTGTAATTGTACATGTGACTTAATAAATTATTAGTATTATTATTATTATTATTATTATTTGGGTGTCACCCGGGGCAAAACTAATGGGATCAACCCCCCCATAAATTAAATATAAAAAACTATTAATAGTTTATACACTATTTAATAAAAATATATTTGCACATGATATTTATGTATACTATGTTAAAACACTGCATTAATTCAGAATAATTTAAATTTAAATTTTAAGTAAATAATCTAAGACGAAGTGTAGATAATTAACAAGTGTGTGTTTTTATAAAAATATTTTTAAATAAAACATTAAAATTATATAATTCCAATTATACAATTTTGTAATTGGTGTCACCCGGGGCGGACCGCCCCCCCCATTAGTTACGCCACTGATTGGCCACAGACTTTACTTCGGTGGCGTCGATTGATTGACTGATTGATTGACCTATGATATAACCTAGCATCAGTCAATTATTTCCCAACCCTTATTAAAAACTGCTTCCCACTAGAAGCATTTTTAAATATTTTCTCCACACAGTAGCTAAAATAGTAGGTGCTCTATGAGTCCCCTACATCAAATAGTAGTTAGTTTAGTACATAAGTTAGAATAAGAATAGTTATAAGCCAGGAAAATGCATATGAAAAAGTAATAATTTACTGAACTATGTAATTTTTCAACAATAAGTAAATAAATAAAAAAGGATTGATTGATTGATTGTGATTCCGGGTGCGTCAACTGCTACGGTCATTAGTCCAGAAGGGATATTTTTACTTTCCCGTATATGTACATATATACGAAGTATGTACGTAGTGTAGGGAAAGTTACGCTGCGCGAAAAAAACGGCGGATTTTCGGTAGAAAAAAATTAATTGCCGGACCCTGGTAAAGAAAAAGTTGACAAATCCAGTTGCTAAATTAAGAAAAAAATCCAACATTTGGTGCAGTCAGAATCCCTGTTTTGTGGGTCCTTGATACCAAAACTAGTGGTGCTACAGAATGGCACAGACTTTTCCGTAGTAGTTTTCTATTTCCTTGTGTCTTCGCTAGCTATTCGGAATTGCGACATACTCTTTCTTGCCAGCTACCATCACAGCCAAAAGTACATTTTTTTTGTCATTTTCTTAATTTTTCGGTTTCCTATTGGTAGAACGAAAACTTTAATTTTAGAATATTAAAGATCACAAAAACCTAACCATAAATGGCAATTTTCTTTCAAAAATTATGTGCCGTTTAATAGAAAATTGCGTTTTAGCGCTACTACACATGCGAAATTTGAATCTCATTTTCACAGAAAATGATTGACTTTTCAAAATACTTTATTTGAAGTTATTTGAAGCACTTACACTCACAAATATAATAATATTTACAAATTGCTGGTACGGTGCATATTAAAGATGTGAGAGATCTTTCAAAAAATTACAATTATGTAATTTTTGAAAAAACAAAAAAATAACTCAAACTTTACGTCATATTAAAGAGTGTAATTATCACTATCCGTTACAAAAGATTCAAGAAAAAATTTGCAGCCATATACGAGAAAATGGCGTTTGAGCATTTCTGAAAATGCCGAAATTTGAGCTACTTTTCACAGAAAACGGTTGTGTTTTCGAGAAACTTTACTTGATATTATTTAAAGCATATATACTCGTAAATATAATAATGTGAAAAATCGCCGATAATGTAAATATTAACGACGTGAGAGAGAAGTAAAGAAAATTACATTTTTGTAATTTTGTAATTTTTAAAAAAACCAACCGATAGACCAAAATGGCTTTTATGTCATTGATAGAGTACATTCACCACTATCCCTACGAAAAGTTTAAAGAAAAAATTTGGAGCCGTTTTTGAGAAAATCTTGTTTTTGTAATTTTTTAAAATTGCACATATTGCACGCAATATAGCACGAAAACTACCAAAATTTTGAAAAACATTTACATGACCTTTATTAAAGAACTCAATATGCAGAACAAATTTTATTGAAGAAAAAATCTCTATTCTTCAATTTTGTAGTTGGAGAAAGATACCGAAAAAATTCAAACTTCCACAATTTTCGAAAATTCAGAGCTGTACGTGAAAATCGGACCTATTCCATGTTAATAAGTGTATTTTACTCTATTCGTACAAGAAATTTAAAGAAAAAGGTTGGAGCCTTTTTTGAGAAAATTTTGAAAATCCTCGGGGGGCTTCATATAAAGTACCCCCAAATTTTGAAGAATCTTTTCAAAATCTCAAAGCTTTAATTAGAATCAGATCGACCGGGGAATATCCATTTTGGAAGAAATCGTACGTATGGTTTAGGCGCTAGCAGTGTTCACAGACGGACAGACGGACGGACGGACGGACAGACAGACGGACGTTTTCCTTTCAATTGGGTTTTCGGTATCAACGACCTAGAAAACAGGGTTTCTGGCTACACCACGTGTTAGGGGATTTTTTTTCTTAATTTAGCAACTGGTTTTAGCGACTTATTCGTTTTCACGGCCCAGCAATTAATTTATTTCCGCCAAAAATTGGCCATTTTTTCGCGCAGCATTACATAACTTTCCCTATACTACGTATATCACTCCGTGTATACGTACGTATACGGGAAAGTAAAATCAATTAATAGCAAAACGTCTGTCCGCCTGTGAACAACGCTAGCGACTAAACCGTTCAGCTGATTTTTTCCAAAATTGATATTCCCCGATCGATCTGACTGATCTCGTGGCCCCTTCAATGTCAAACCGGTATTTTAATTTTGGGGGGCACTTTACGTGAAACTCTGCGACATTTTCAAAGAAGGGCGCCAACTATTGCGACTACATTTTGTTGGATAGTCTGAAAGTCATTTAAGAGATTGGCGTAGGTCTCATGTTGGTTGAAAACCCAATTTTTTCACATTATGATATTTATGAGTACATGTGCTTTAAATAATGTCATACAAAGTTTCTCGAGAACTTAAATTTCCTGTGAAAACCAGCTCAAAATTCCGCCTTTTCAGAAACGCTCAAACGCTATTTTCTCATGGCTGCAATTTTTTCTTCAAACTTTTCGAACGGATAGTGCTAACTGCACTATTTAATATGACGTTAAGTTCAAGTTGGGGTATTTTTTGTTTTTGCAAAAAAGTACACAAATGTAATTTTTTTGAAAGTTTTCTCACACCTTTAATATGCACATTACCAGCAATTTGTAAACACTAGTGTATTTGTGAGTGTAAGTACTTCAAATGAAGTTTTTCGAAAACTCCACAATTTTGTGAAAAAGAACTTCAAATTTCGCATTTTTAGTAGCACTTTAACGCCATTTTCTTTTAAACGGCTCAACATTTTTCGAAGAAAATTGCCATTTAAAGCGAGGTTTTAGAATTCTTTAATATTCTAAAATTAATATTTCCGTTCTAGCATTAGGAAACCGAAAAATTAAGAAAATGTAAAAAAATGTACATTGGGTGGCGATAGATTGCAGCTGGCAAGAGTATGTGGCAATTCCGAATAGCTAGTCCAGACCCAAGGAAATAAAAAACATAGGAAAGTCTGTGCCATTCTGTAGCACCACTAGTTTCGGCCGAAAATCCGCTGTCTTTTCGCACAGCATTACATAACTTTCCCTATACTACGTACATACAATGTATACAATGTACGTACGTATACGGGAAAAGTCATACTCCTCAGCTCTTCTTTCCGATTTTCCATCAGACGAACTTCAAAGGTATAAAATTTATTCAATTTTATAAGATCAGTTATGGCCCAAGACAAAAAGTTGATGGCTTAATACCAAATCATATTTTAGTTAGGGGCCGTCCATATATTACGCGAGGCGATTTTTCGACTCCCGCTCCCCCCTTGGTGAGATGCCGTGATATTTGGCTCGACCCCCTCCCCGTTCTAATCTCACGTCAATGTTTCAAAATGCGTATTTTTAATGTAAATTCGTTAATTAGTGACTGATTGCGACTTATTTTAAAAAGATAATTTGCTTTGATATATTTAAGACTAGATATGACTTTAGAAAATAGTGACTAAATTACAATTAATATTATTGCACTCCAAAAACATAAATAATTCGTACGCGGCAGCGTTCGAGTCGCGCAATTGGCTAGCCGGTGGCGGCTAAACAATCCAGTTTTAACTCAGAAAGTGGAACATTTTTAGCAACAGTAGAATAAATATGCATTTTTTTCAGAAATTTTGAAAAAAATATTACGAATCCTTGGGTAAATTTTATTAAACGTTTGGTTTTCACCAAATGCTCTTTAAAATTTCTGTAAAAATGCAGGTAATGAGCTTTTAATGATAAAACGTTTGGTAACTTTTGTTAATTCTTTTTCTCAGTACACATTCGCATAACTGCGATAAAAATTATTGTGCAATATTTAGCCATATTGTAGTATAGGAACTTTTATTTATCGCAGTTTTCTCGCAATTTAGCACTATTTTTAGCGAAAACAAAATTATTTGCCGAGATTCCCCCCCCCCTCTCGTAAGATTAGGTGAGATTCGCTTGACCCCTTTCCCCCTAAAGGCCTCAAGTAATTTATGTATGACCCCTAAGAAGGGGTGGTATCTGGTAAAAATAATATTTCTGAACCATAATTGTAGTTTGTAACACCAGATTTGCAGTAAAAATGTGAACATTGAAAATGTCAGATCCAATAGCAATGAGACACTTGACACCAAGACAAGGTTTAAATACCTAGTGCAAAAAGCACTCCAGAAAAGCTTATCAAACTTATTTTAAAAGTTTTCATATTAATCTTCAGTCCTATGTCTTTTACAACTTTAGTATGGTGTTGTCTGCCGTTACTTGACTGACATTTCACATTTCAGGATTGGGTATTATTACTCAGATAATTAGAGATGTTAGGACTAGGAAACAAACGCAGAAAAGATCTTTATCAATTATAGTGTTTTGTTAAAAATATTAAACTAGTGGTGATACAGAATGGCACAGACTTTTCCGTATTAGTTTTCTATTTCCTTGGGTCTTCGCTAGCTATTCGGAATTGCCACAAACTCTTTCTGGCTAGCTGTCATCTATCATCGCCAAAAGTACATTTTATTGTAATTTTCTTAATTTTTCGGTTTTCTATTGGTAGAACGAAAATATTAATTTTAGAATATGAAAGAACACAAAAACTAGCCGTAAATGGCAATTTTCTTTTAAAAATTATGGGCCGTTTAAGAGAAAATGGCGTTTTAGCGCTACTCAAAATGCTAAATTTGAAGCTCATTTTCACAGAAAATTTTTGAGTTTTCAAAATACTTTATTTGAAGCACTCACACTCCCAAATATAATAATCTTTACAAATTGCGGATAATGTGCATATTAAAGATGTGAGATCTTTCAAAAAATTTACATTTATATAATTTTTGAAAAAACAAAAAAATAACTCAAAATAAACTTTACGTCATATTAAAGAGTGTAATTATCACTATGTTACAAAAGTTTCAAGAAAAAATTTGCAGCCATATATGAGAAAATGGAGTTTGAGTTTTTTTCTGAAAATACCGAAATTTGAGTTACTTTTCACAGAAAACGGTAGTGTTTTCGAGAAACTTTACTTGACATTATTTAAAGCATATATACTCGTGAATATAATAATGTGCAAAAATCACCGATAATGTAAATATTAACGACGTGAGATGGCAAGGAAAAAAAATTACATTTTTGTAATTTTTGAAAAAAAACAACCGATAGACCAATATGGCTTTTATGTCATCTGATAGAGTAAATTTACCACTATCCCTACCATTAGTTTAAAGAAAAATTTGGAGCAGTTTTTGAGAAAATCCTGTTTTTGTAATTTTTTAATGTTGCACATATTGCACGAAAACTACTAAAATTTTGAGAAACATTTACATGACCTTTATGAAAGAACTCAATATGCAGAACAAATTTTACTTGAAGAAAAAATCTCTATCTTCAATTTTGTTGCTGGAGAAAGACGCCGAAAAAAATTCAAACTTTCACAATTTTCGAAAATTCAGAGTTATCCGTGAAAATCGGACCTATGCCATGTAAATAAGTGTATTTTACTCTATTCGTACAAGAAATTTAAAGAAAAAATTTGGAGCCATTTTTGAGAAAATTTTGAAAATCCCCGGGGGACTTCATATAAAGTACCCCCAAATTTTGAAGAATCTTTGTCAAAATTTCAAAGCTTTGACTAGAATCAGATCGACTACGGAATATCAATTTTGGAAGAAATCGTACGTATGGTTTAGGCGCTAGCAGTGTTCACAGACGGAAGTTTTTCTTTCAATTGGGTTTGCGGTAACAAGGACCTAGAAAACAGGGTTTCTGGCTACACCATGTGTTAGGGGATTTTTTCCCTTATTTAGCAACTGGGTTTATCCATTTATTCGTTTTCACGGCCCGGCGATTTAATTTTTTTCCGGCGAAAATTGGCCGTTTTTTCGCGCATTACATAACTTTCCCTATACTACGTATATCACTCCGTGTACGAGTATACGTACGTATACAGGAAAGTAAAAAGGCATCTTTCATTGTAACTTATTTTTGCAAGGACTATTCCACTCACGAAATTTCTGCCTGTCATAAAAATGAAGAGGCAAATTGAACAAAATAATCACTTACCATCACCTCAGAATTGGTATCATTACTGTTCTACTATACTAAGATACCCAATAATTTTGCTGATTACTATACATGGCTCTTAAGAACTGTCATTTTATCATACTACTATTTGCCACTTCAGAAGACATTCCTTCCTTCCACCAGGGTACAGAGTAAACAAATGTATATTTTTTTGTGACCAGCGCTTTTCCTTCACTTATTCTCTATAATTTCTACATTGCAATTTCTGTGAAGATTCTGTCCATGAGCTCATTGCCTAGAGAGAAATGAAATGAATTGATGCGCTTCTTTAAAAATTCCTTCTTTTTAAAAACCTTGAGATACATTTGTGTGTACATTTTAAGTTTTGAATGTAAGGTGCATACACACATACATTCACCATATGTTCTATGATTCAATTACTTTTTTCAGGAGCCATTAAAATTTTTTCCAAGTATGACATAACATGAACTAATCTAACTGAAACATTGTGAGGGGCACTGTTAGTAAATATGACTTTCACTTCTTTTGCTACATTGCTTAGGTTCTAATTGCAACATGCACACTTGCTTGCTTGAACAAGTGTCAGCAAATTTACTTCTGGGACTCAATTCCACACCAAATAAATGTTTATATCTATTCCAATCGAATACAATAGAAGTTATGAAGAAACCTAAATGGTTCTGCACTTCTCTCTCATGTGGTCTATAATTTGACAATATACATAGGGAAATGTGGATCACAGGATTTGGTCCGAGTGAATGAAGACAAACATAATTTGCCGACGTTTCTGAATTTTTTAATTCCATCCCCAGGGAGGATGGTAAAAACAACATACATTAAACACTGTGGATATACAACTGACAAATTACAACATAATAGCATACTATACATAATGATAAGCTGTACTGATCTTACTACAACACACACATATGGTTTAGCGAGACTCCAACACAAGTCCATGGAGTAGTCACAGTGCAAGGGTCCATCCCTCTCACGTCCACCTCAGGCCAAAGCATCAAAGCAAGTGAATGAAAATTCTACAGCGATTAAATTGTGCAAAGAGGACCTCGTGCTGTTGTCACTAAAAACATATGCATCCGAGCAAGCAGGTGTTTGAGTAACCAATAAGAAAATGGAATCAAAACTGATGATGCACTGATACATCACAACCAATTTTTTAATAATATTAATTATAACCTGATAAAGAATCTAAATTAATTACATGATGTAAGTGGAAAGATAATTATAATAAAACACTGACAAGGAACATTAATTCCAGAATGAATTCCATAATGGCACAACTCATGATAAGACTTACACAAGGAAAACCCAACAGTTGTAATCAACTCATAAAACACTGTTTTTCATATCAAAATTTCACATAATACAATAAGAGGTTAAAAAAGAAAGAAAAAGGAAGGAAAAAAACAAAACAAAAACTAGATTTTAGTAAGTATATATTAACAACACAAGGAACAAGACTACTCATGAAATGACACCTTTGTTATTACCTTATTTACTGAAAATAATAATGCAATAATTCCAGATAAAAAACAAATCCATACAATTTTTTAAAATGACAAAAAAAGGAAGAAAATAAAAAGAATGAGAAAAACAGGAAAGATGTAAGTGAAGGAGAGTAAACTTATATCCTATTAGTCATTTGTAATATTCTTTAACATGCGTTTTGTTGTTTTTCAAAATAATTCTCTGAGAGATACCATTTTGGGTACATACACCAGGTCACTTATTTTGTCAAAGAGAAGAAATGTCCCATAGAATGAAGTCAATGACAATTGGCTACAGCCAGACCCCCTCCCTGCCACACATCACCACACGTGGCGGAGAAGAGGTTTCGCTACAGCTCCATGACTTAGTTCACACTTTTAGATTAATTCTATAATACACGGTCTCGACATGAATTTATATAAACGAAAACCTACCACACGAAGTAATAAACACACTGGAAAAAATGTAACCATCACAATTTACACACAAAAGCGAATCATCACATTCCTAAGTGCTACACAGCAGCATTCATGTTTCAGTACACATGAATGAAGCTAAACAAGGTGCCTAACTATCAAATGTTTTGCATTTTGCCTTGCCTTAAATTTAGCGGTCTGTAGTACTCCAGCCAAGCTTGATTTTTTCCAATAAAAAAATTGCTTTAAATCAAACTACTTTAAACTTTAACAATAAACCACAATAGTGACGCAAATGCTATGATCATTTTCAGCAATCTCAGTAGAATTTTCACAATCTATTTTTACAGTCTGCTTCATGTACTACCCAATTTGCCAATTTCCTACTTGTTATTCCCGTTCATCGTACTACCAAATTCGAGGCATCCTTTAGCTATCTTGGTCCACACTTCTACAATTTAATCCCTCATCAGCTTAAAACCCTTCCCTACAAATCATTTTGTGAAAAACTTTGTAAATTATTAAACTTAACTTTTGATCTTTCTTGATGTATTGTTTTAAATTTTTTGTAACCTTGATGTATATGTTTAGCATTACTTCAGTGTTTCCCGTGATGTTATATTGCCTCCTATTATCTGCTATACACTTACAATTGTATGGTACTTATGTAACTTTCTCAACTTCTAACCCTCATGTATTTACATTTATGCTTTTTTTTCTACTTATGCTTATTCTCTTTTGATGTTATGTTTATGATCTTCTGTATTTTTCATGTGGTTAGTCTGAAAAGCAGTAATTTAATTACTGAGACTCGCCATTGTACTTTTTGTGCAATAAAGTATTATTATTATTATTATTAATAATTCTCTGCATTGTGTATATTATGGGCAACTAAATATGACAAAGCTTTATTAGAAATTACACACATGTCATGTGGCATATTCAGCACTCTACAAGCATACGGTACTAAAATAAACAAATTCACATTATACATATGTGTGTGTGTATCTCTCTCTCTCTCTTTTTTCTTCCATTCCTGATGTAAGACATTTCAAAGCCTAGCCATTGGTTTTCAATATGAAGATGAAGGGCATTCAGGGTTCACTTGCTTCCATCGCCTGAATACAAAATTCCTTCCTGTGGTACTGAAATGGTCAAAACTTGTACCTCAACTTTCCCTTGGCAGGCACAAGCACGTGTGGTGATATCCTTTTATAATCCTTTATTCCTTCCTTTAATTCCACCGAAACAATATCTTCACCACTAACAACTGCACATCACCTTCATTGCTGTTAACTGCACACTCTTATGCTCTCTCCCCTGTGTGCGTTCGCCAGTTGAGCATACGCGAACACACACAGGGGAGAGATCACACAAGTGGCCCAAGAGTACCAAGTGTACAATACATCCACAGTTCACGAAGTCAAAACCACAGATTGGCTACCGGAGTGAACTGCTCACAGTTGATATAGAGGAGTACTCTAAGAAGAGACCAGGAAGTATTAAGATGACCAACCTAAAGTTTTCCTCGGAGTACGCAATCACAATATTTTGCTTCAAAATCACTTTCATAAAACAAGCTTATCACAGATTAACATCTAGCAGGATTAAAATAACCATATGAAACTAATTTTAAAAAATGTTATGCAAGGTATTCAATTTTCCATACAGCATCTATAAACAGATACAATAAGAAAGTAAGACCACAGAAAAACATCAAATGGTTAAATACCACTCTTCCAATAAAAAGGTTTCACAACACAATACCAATAAAGGCAACTTTGTAGATTTTCGTTGTGATTGTTATTCAACACAAACTGTCATTCACTACATAAAACAGATGTGCCAAGCAACATTCACCAATGGTGCAAGTGTTGAGAGAAGCACCACTTCCAACATTACTAATATTAAATGATGCTTCTTGCGTAACGTTAAGCTATCTACACTACTAACACCCGTGAAAAGTTTTCAATCCAGTGGGTGTTTGGGGAAATCAATTTACATGCAACTCCTTAATATTACAACTGCAATTAATTATTACTATTATTACTAGGTAATTGTAGCCTTGAAGTAGAAGTATCTATGCAAGTTTTCTTGAGCTGTCATTTTGCAAGATGCACAAATGGAGTTGGGAGGAATTTTGATGGCAGGAACATATCATCAAATCTGTAGTTCGATTTCAATGCAAATAGTTTCAATTACACTGTAAGGAAAATTTCTTATAGGATTTTGCCAACAAAGCTTGCTATCTTTTTTGTAATTCAACTAATGTTGGCAAAGGAACATATGTAGAGATTCTGAGAATCAAGAAAACTTGCATGTATAATAGTAAAAGGATTTCATTGAATTATAAGCATCATGTGACAGAATATAAACCTCAATAGCTCTGAACTCCCTAACTTGTCAGAAAATTTTAATACAATTACAAATTTAATAGAAAATTACAATTAATTAGATACAATGGGTCTAAAAAATCTTCGGATCAACATACAACAAAATATCTAGAGTTCTAAATTAGACTAGAAAGTATATAGATACATAAAAATTTGTACAAGGACAATAATGCACAAACTGGAAAGTACACTCAAGGTCTTTCAAAATTGTAGCAAGTTCCCATCTTGTAAAGTTTCAATTAACATAAATTTTGAAGTTTGAAAGTTTAAAAAATTGGAAGAACAAGAGCATTTCCACCGAAATTGTTAATCACTGTACTAAAATAGGGCAAACTCGCTGAATTTTTGTGTACTGAAATTGGTTGTTCATTTCCTTCAGAAATACTCGAGGGGAAATAACACACTAATAGTCCTCCTAGCATAAGCTCAAAAGCCCTTATTTTTATCAGGAAACAGGATTCAGAACGATCCTTCCATTCCTTTCCAAGATGATACCGACAATTGGTGCTGACATCAGTTCTCCATACCACTGACATGGTGGACTGCATGTGAGAATTAAAGGTTCTAAATTGTGAAACACTAACTTTATTATCAATGAACTTCTAGAATTCATTGGGAAATGAAGTTATCCAAATTATCATTCTCCATTTTGTCATGGCAGAAGCATTATTCCTTCATGAAGGATAAAATGAGGGTTAAGAGCCCAAATAGATAGCTAATTTACCCTTGAAAATAGATTTTATTTTCAAGGGTATCTATTCATTTATTATATCAAAGCAAATATTTTGTTAACGATCCTAGTGGGGGAGGAAAGAGAAAGAAAAAACCAACCTCATTTCATTCTGTATTTAAAACTCAACTGGCATACGACTTAGGGTAGGGATTACAAAATTCACTTCTTATATGTCACAAACAGTTTTTAACTGTTTTGATGTAAAATAAAAACAACCTTGCTAATTAAAACTCCTGGCATGCATGCACACATTACTCATCCACTTCATGATTGTTTAGAAACTAGATAACATGTCACCATTTGATTCAATGAATCTCTCCTAAGATTCCGTCAAATAATTTGAGGTAGGACTCATTTAGTCCACTTAAAAAGAGATTTATGCAATCAAAAAATTCAGACAAAACCGTGGTCAGTTCAAGAGAAGAATTACAAAACTAGATGTTGACAACTGCTTTCCTTGCATTTGGAGGGGAAAACAAAGACTGCCATTGAACTAAAAAAAAAGAGAAAATTAATTACATTGAGCATTGTTGAAAGGTACATAGATTGCCCTGAATATTAATGAAATATTTAATGCAAAAATTGCAGACAATAAAGAAAGTAATATTCACATAAATATGCCTACAACTTTTTTCTAATAACAAAGTATTAATTATATACTTGCAAAAAATTAGAAATTCTGCTGGTTCGGTAATTGAGGAAGCTCAGCTGACAGCAGGCCCCCTCTCCAAAAAGATCAATACTCCAATATGCTTTGTAATGCTACACTTCTACGTAGGAAGAATGATATTAGAGCTATTAGGCGAATATAGAGCAATAATAAAACGAAATTTAATTTTGAAATACAAGGGGTTAACAGCTTTACAACAAACCAAATAAGTAATGTGGTATCGGTATCTTTTTTTAGTAGTCGCGCAATACTTTTCGTAATACAAGTATTGAAATACAATTTTCGAATAGTGAACTTATTCATCTCCAGCTATCACGTTCGTGGTAAAACGGCCGAGTCAGTCATTTTATTGCGCTTGGTCGATATTACTAATACCTGTGAACAACCATCGCATACGGAAAGCCACGCCCGTTTAATCTTTCATCCCTATTTCAAAAATTTATTACAGATTATACTTTGATAATGTTTACACTACATATGTTTAGTAGGTTTGCGATCACACGGATCTAACGATTAAAACGGTCGATTCTTCGGAGCGTTGTACAACCATGCTTTCAAACGAGCAGTGTAGCATATACATCGAACTATTATTGAGCCCCTTTTTATTTGTCACATATGTGCCACACTTACGGATCATTTCGGATACCTACGACAGGCCGTAATAGCTATTAGAAATATACTTATCTTCCATTGTATAAATAACTTCTTGAGACTTAACATCCACACTTCCAACACTTCCGACCGCCTCCAAGCAAGAACCAACACCAAAGAGTTTCACCCGAGCATTTGCGAAAGATGCTTTCGATTGGGGACCGGTGGGGGCTCACAACATACTCTCCAACCCATACTCATTTTCTCTGATTGGACCAGCCCAAAGAATCTTTCCTCTGATTGGACCAGCCCAAACAGGAAACGGAAAACACAAAATAATTAAAATATATTCCATTTCGCCCTTCAATGATGTGGAGTCAATATGAATATACATATCAACACCACATTAATACCTATGATATATCTACTTACCAAAGACGTGTACTTTTACTTAATGTACATCATGGAGGAAATGTGTTATTTCCAATGTGTTATTTCCATATATCTACTTACCAAAGACGTGTACTTTTACTTAATGTACATCATGGAGGAAATGTGTTATTTCCATAGTGTATATCAAGGTTGTAAACATGTTATAAATGAAGATGGCATGGCCGACCTTTGCGAAAAATAAAGCCAGTCCCTTGCAAGTTCAGTTTTTAATTCCCGCTAAACAGTTTGCCCCAAAAGCCTGCAATCTACCTTTCCACCCAAATATTTTATTTATACATATTTTGATAAGGAAGGTGTTTTATATAAAAGTAAACAAAACATCTGGGAAAAATATTAAACCTCCCCAAAATTCAGATAGCGGCAGAGGAAATATTTTTAGGAATTGTTTAATTTATTGTGTAAAGTTAATTAGAATTTAATTTATGTGCTTGATGACATGTTTTCTTGAAACAATTGTAAGGAGCAAGGAGCTGAAACTAATGTCACATAAATTGATATTGTGAAATCTGCTAATCATGTTTCGAATTTGTCATTAGAAAGTTAAGTTGGTCTTTTTGGAAGGAGCCTGAAAATTAAAAAATTCTGATTGATTGCCTGAGCAAATTTAATAAAAGATTTAATTCCAATTGCCTTGAACAGAAGCGTTCAGGTATTTAATAATGGAACTAAGGAGAAATTCATAGACAAGAATAAAATTATAAATCTGCTCAATTTAGTTTTCCTGAAGCCAAATCATTTTGAATATATTTCCAAAACAAATATTTTTCTAATGCAAATATTTTATTTGAAACAACAATAAACAAGTATAATATAACATTTTTTACACATCTAAGGAAGTGGCAATTCAAAAAGGAATGACATTTAATTTTTTTCGTTTGTTAGGTAATCAAATAATACAAAATATTTTTTTCAGATAAACTGTTTTATTAATTTCAATGTTTACATTTGCAACATTACTATTAAATAAAGCAAAATCATTTTATAAAAATGTAAAAAATGTTTTATAAAAATCTTTTTCAAAATCTCAAAGCTTCGACTAGAATCAGATTGACCGGGGAATATCCATTTTGGAAGAAATCGTACGTATGGTTTAGGCGCTAGCAGTGTTCACAGACGGACAGATGGACCGACGGACGGACAGACGGACGTTTTCCTTTCAATTGGGTTTTCGGTATCAAGGACCTAGAAAACAGGGTTTCTGGCTACACCACGTGCTAGGGAATTTTTTTTTCTTAATTTAGCAACTGGTTTTATCCACCTATTCGTTTTCACGGTCCGGCAATTAATATTTTTCCGCCGAAAATTGGCCATTTTTTCGCGCAGCATTACATAACTTTCCCTATACTACGTATATCACTCCGTGTATACGTACGTATACGGGAAAGTAAAAAGTAAGTGCAAATGCATGCACTTCTATAAAACTTGCATTACCTCTTCCCTCTTCCATAGCAAATTTTTTTCCAAACGTCAGGCATTCGACTAAGGTGCCTCTAAGCCTTATCCAACAGCAAATCTTTTTTCTCCAGTTCATATATTAATGAGCACATTTTTCAAAGTTCTTTTGAATTGTCTCCTTTTCTGCTGATGCAGCCTTTTTATAATTTTACACTTGAAAGCCAAAGTCTTCTTTAGATAGACAACTTTACATTCCAACTGATGTTTTTCTTCCAAGATCTGAAAAGGAAAATAAAGTCAAGGCTTTCATGTGCTGGGGAGAAAAAATACAGTCTTTAATTACAGACAGGTCATCTTTTAAAAACAAATTAATATCTTTGACAGAAGTTTCTTTTGCATTAAAGACTCAGATGTACTTGTGGATGACGCATCCTGTAATGAACCCGGGATTGCGTTGTCATCGTTGTCATTGTTGCAATCAAAAATTTTTTAATGTAATTTTTGAATTCATTAAAATAAATATATAATAACCTAAAATCTATCTTTAAACAGTACAGATGGGGCACGTTTATTATTTATTTACGAACCTTATGACTTGGCTAAGTGGCAAGTTGTCTCTCGGACGGTGTCTTTCTCTTCTAAAGGAAAAAAATACTCATCATTAATACAATGTAGGCAGGTTTCAGAAAGATATTGTATCCCTAATATTAATTACACCTCTTTCGGTGTCAATTGCAAATGGGCTGCTTAAACAGAGAACAAATTTGGAATTGGTCCATCCCTTAATAGAGGTCTGCTGGAATATGTTAAATTATTTGGTCTGCACTGAAGTGAAGGCTGCATAAAATAAGGACGAATTTGGAACCCATTTCTCTCTCCTCTCAGCTCTAATCCATGCTTGCCTTCTTTCTTGGTCTTTCTCATTGGGAAATCTAAACATGAGCAATGAATGACACAGTGGCGTAGCATCAGGGGACGCTGAGATGCTGAGCATCCCCGTGTATAATATTAATAAAGAGCCCTAAATACTGTATTGAAAATCTTACAAATGGTCCGTTGAGCGAAACACGTTTTGTATTAATTTTAAATTGATTTCCTATGATTGAATTCGGCGGGTTGTTGAAGCTGGCCTGTGATTGCTTGGAACACGGCCATCTTGATGGCCGGATGGCTATTCGAGACGGCCATGCTTGGAAGCTACAATGCTTCTATAATAGCGTCTGCCGCAAGATTGCGACCAGCAATGACGCATGCGCAGATGGCGAGGTTCCTCTCCCCTCTTCACCCCTGGTCCAGAGAAATAGGTCCAAAAAAAGAGGATGCCATTCAATTGGGGGCTTATATTTCGCGATAGTGACATAACTATGGTGAAGTTCAAGCTCGCGATTGGATGAAACCGTCAACAGCTGATTCCTGTCAGGGGCAAAGTTACGAAAATCGCAGTATAAGAGCATCCACTGCGGAAAGAAGCTCGTTTGTGCACGAGAGCGCAGCACACTTCAGGCGGCCCGTAAACTATCTCTCTCTCTCACTCGGGAGTCCCCGCTTGGTCATAGGCACAAACTGTAGAAATAGTGCATGTCTAATATTCTTAATTAATAGCCTGTCTACTATTCTTAATTAATATAAAAGAAATTGAATTATCCCTTAAATAGATTAAATATTATTTTAGCCTGCAATGTAAATGCACTGCAGATGGTCTCATTGCCATTCGCGTATAAGAATTAAAGCTGAGCCCTTGTATAATTTGCTTTCAAGACATTAACAGTCCTGACTGCTGTGAGTGTTGCGGTTGTAAACACCCCAATCAAAAGCGCGCCAACCGGGCAGCGCTCGACAGCGGGCAAGGCGGCTAGAGAGGGCAACGGACCAGGAAAGGCGCTGGCGAATAGGCAGCAAGCTGACGTTCGGCGAGCCTTCACCCCAGGAGCGAGTCTGCGGCGCCGGGAACTTTATAAGCCGGCGCCGGCGCCGCCGGGGCAGTTCAAGAGATCGTGGAAGTGCCCGTGTTAAGACTGTGTAATTGTGATTGTTTATACGACCCGGCGAGTAACTTGGTATTCTGTTTACGGTAACTTTGTCGTGCAATTATTAGGGACATCTCGTGAATTAAACGGTAACTTGGCTTGTGTAACGGTACTTTCTTTTGGATTACCGGATTGGCACATTTGTTGTATAAAAAAATTGTGACTGTGAAATAAAAACCCGTTTGACGAAGTCGGCCTGTTTTTTCTGAACATAACAGTGAGGATTTTGTGGGAAGCGCCTTCACCGTTGTAAGCAATCGAGATCGTGGAAGTAGTTCGTGTGTCTGCCTAGTGTTGCGTAACTAGCTGCCTTGTTGTTAAGTAATTAGCTAGCAAAGCAAGCTTTGCCGCCGTGAAACTCTGGGTCTGGGTGGTCGTCTACAACTCTCCACCAGTGATCGCGACTGTCGTGGCTGTCAGGGAGATTGAACTGACCGCCACGATTGGAGAGGCTCGCCAACGGCGAGCTGACGTCAGCCCGGCCACCGCGGGCTCCAGCCCCCGATTGGATGGCAGCGAAACAGCTGATTTTTGGCAGGGGCAAAGTTACGAAAATCGCAGTATAATAAAGGAGTCGCCTGTGGTCCTCACAGCAGCAGTTGCTGCCCAAAGCGGCAGTTGCAGTAGTTTATTAGTTCTTAAGATAGTTTTAACAAGTATTTTAAGACAGGCCCGTTCCCTGCTGCATAAGCCCAACCGGCTGCAGCTAAAATGTATCCCCTGAAGGTTAATAAACTCCTGCCTCTCCAGGGTAACTGGAGGGGATATATATATATATATATATATATATATATATATATATATATATATATATATATATATATAAACTCGCCACCCGAGGGCGTCCACTTGACGCCCAATCACACGGCTCACGCCGCAGCTCCTGGACCGTGCAACCCCCTCCCCCCACTCGCAAGCCATCCGTGAGGTGCAATCCCTTGGCGGCGTTGGCTCTCGTGAGGCGAGGCCCCCTCACCCCCCGCATTCCAGGCGCCACTCACAAGCCCTTCTCTAAGCCCAGAGTGTCAGACCATAGACAAAGTAAGGTCCTTTGGTGCTCTGGGTGTCAGGCCACCAGAAGCGTATCTAGGTATTCAGGCGCCCAATGCAAGCATCGAATTTGCACCCCTGCCAGGATACTTCAAATTAGATGTTTTTTTTTGTTGTTGTTTTAGGGGGTATACTCTAAATAGCGTCTTTCGTGGGTGGCGCCCGTGGCACGTGCCATGTCTGCCATACCGCCTCTGTGGGCCACTGCCACGACGAAGCCAAGTGCCCAACTGGAGGCCCCCGGGGCGAGAGCGAGGGGGGCTGGCTCGGGGTCCCCGACCCGTCTCCTCACTACCTCCACCTTAAAGCAATCGACTTGAGTATCGCCGGAACTTCGTCCGGCTGTCCCATGTTAGTAGATTTACTTGCATGTAAAAGATCCTCAAGCCTAAATGAAGCCTCTGAGCTAAATTCAAATCACCGGTTTCGTCGCCTAAGTAATACCTTCTTTCCGCTCTATCCGGGGAAAGGAGTGTAACGAAATTTGCGTGGTCAGACGGAAGAGCAGGCCTCATGGCCTGAGTCTCGCCACGTAAAATATGTCAATTCAATTCAATTCAAAACCCCGACGGGGGGGGGGGTTCATGCTCCCCACTTGGGCATTTATACATGGGTTTGAGGCCAGTTGCCCTTCTGCACAGAGGATACTGGCTGATGAGCGTGTGGAGCTGCCTGAACCAGCTTGGAGGGTTCATCAAATTTTATGTACTGAAATTTACCTGTACTTCAGGTAATAATAAGTAACAGCACATTAATGCTAACCATTTTATGCAATGCACAGTGATGTGTACTGGTAAAAAAATTGGCCAATATTTGATTTTTCAGAAATTGGATATCTCTAGAAAATACCTAAAATAATTGTAAGATAAGGCTATCATACACTGGGATGAAGAAAAAGACATTTAATTCTTATATTGTATTGTACATCAGTTTGGGGGTTGTTCAGAAAACAATATGACATAATAACTAGTGATAAAAAACAATTTCCTTGCTATTTTGTTTTTATAACTGCAATGAAGATGCCTACTGTCCACAAGAGTCATATCAAATGACAGCAATTTGTGCCAGAATCAATCAGAAAGATCTGTTGGATCACACTGCTGCTTGGGTGCCTATTTCTTTAAATAAAAACAACAACAGGGAAAATCTAAAAACTCAGTGAAATTGAAATTCAGAAATTTTACAGGGAAAGATCTGGTTATGTCCAGAAGAGTAAGTTCAACTCAAGCCTGAATCCTGGTGGCAGGAAAGAACGGTGATGTGATAAGTAATAAGATACAGTGATGGCCGTTGAAGATACTCGTCTTGTCAAAGGTAGTAAATCATTAATTTCTGAATTCAATTTATTCTTGGCACACTTATGGAGTTTCTGTGGTAAAAAGTTATGCAAAAAGTACAAACAAACAAAAAATTGATTTCAATTGCATTTTGAAAAAATAGGTAAATTGCCATGTAACTCAGGAAATAATAAGTAATTTCAATCACTGATTGTCAGAATATTTTTAAACAGTATTTTATTATGTAATCCTAAAAAAACATTAATTATATAATATTTATCATCATATTGCATCCACTTTTCTATTAATTTTTTTGATATTGTTAAAAAATATTTTTAGTTTTCTCAAACAATTTAATTAAATGCAATATCCGCATTTTTCATGCATAGAGGTAAGACCATAATGGAGGTTTTTGTTGTTTTTTTACCAGTTTTTTAATAGTGGTAAATGTTCTCAAGGCTTATTTGCATATCACAGATCACAACAGGATATGGATGATCTTGTTCGGTACTATATCTATAATCTGGCTGTTATCTATAAAAAATGCCCCCAAGCAAAATAAAGTAATACTTTTGAACAAATATTCTGATGTAAAATAACATTTGTTTCATTGAATTCCAGCACTCTAATGCATTCTTAGTCGGACACTACACAACAGGGAAAGAAGGAAAGAAAGAAGAAAGAAAGAAAAAAGTAAAGAAAAAATTAAAGTTTTAAAAAAATGTTTGAAGTAATTTCTCTTCTTCAGAAAATACTTTAAAGTTTGTTTTGTAAATCTTTATTTCAAATTCGGAATTAAAACTTTGAAACAAAAAATAATGAACAAAATCTTTTTTCACTGCAAATAATTTTTATTTTAAAAATTTCGAGGAATAGAGTCATCAGATATTTATTGTGAAATTAGTTTCAAAATTTTATAGAAGAGCTGATGAGGATTTTGAATTGGAAAAGAATTAAAAACTTTATTTTAGGTGAGAAAAATTTGTTCAAAAAACTAGTTACTTCATCTTGCTCTAAGACGCTTTCTTATGCTCTTACTTGGCTATGTAGAAGCTTTAATGCAGAGAAATGGGGAAACTAGAGGGAAAACAGACTGATCAACCAAAACAAATGCAAATCTTTGTAATTCATGTATTTTACAGGAGTGTATTAAATTGCAACATTAAAACAATTGAAAATCAAGATGACTGACCAGTATTTTGCAGACTTCCCTGGTACCTTTGCTAGTGGTAACAAGAGAGCTGTTTGGTAAAATCCAATACCATTCTTTGTTTGCTATTGTTGATCCATTAGATCAGACTAAGGCAAGCTCTGATTTACTACAGCAAGAAATAAATAACAAATTCTCAAATAACAGAAATAAAATTAACAGTGAGGGAGGCAATATTAAAAAGGAAAAGGATACAAAGATGTCAATGGTAGGTACAAAAGTAAGCAATGAGCCATTAAACATAAAATGTTGTATTAACCCATTATATGAGCCGGAGTGTTACCGAAGGGTGTGTGTGTGTTTTTTTTTCATGTATGGTATATCATATGATGGGAAGTAAGGGATAGATTTGCTGACAAGTGTTCATGTACGATACATCACACAGTGGGAAGTAAGGAGTAGAGTCGTTGAGTTTTAAATGAAAGACATTTGTCACTGGAGAGTGAAACAAATATTCTTGACAAGTGATTTAAAAAGGAAATTAAAAATTTGTGTTTTATACATTTTTAGTGATTTCCACACAATTCTACCACAGACTATAAGGCTGTTACAAGCAGTAGAAGTAAATAAAGGAGACAAACTGACTGCACCTGTGGGTTCCTTCTTTAAATCTTGTAAGGCAGCCTTCTCTAAACTGTCATTTCTCAATGTTGCTATACAATTAACTCAGTTTCAAGGAACGGTAAAGAGTTATAATAATTATCTATGTAAATAGTACTGTTCTGAGGAGTACAGCAAATAGAAATATTTTCAACAATAGAGTGCCCAAGTGTTTTCTTAGGATCCCTCTTGCTTGCACTGACACAAGACTGAAATTTTAAAAGATAACAATTAGATATCCTTAAACATCACAAGCTGCAATGTACTGGCTTTCCTCTTACGAATTGCAGTGTCCATAATATAACTCCATGGCTTCATCCAAAGAGAAATGTGATCCTAGTGGTACATACTGCTCAATCTTGAAACTTTTTATTTAGATGTGATCTCACTTTGCAATGCGCATCCTAAAAAAGAGTACTGGCAAACGCAAGGGAAATTGCTTATTTATCTCTTGTTCGTACAATAATGGAATATGGAACAATTTGTTGGGATCCGCACAAGATTATGCAGTGTAAACACTTGGAAAGGATTCATCATAGGGCAGCTAAATTTACTTTCAGGGACAAGAAAATGGCAGGGTGGGATTAACTCAAAAACAGGCGATCAGTAGCAAGACTCTGTGCCTTGTATGAAGCTTATAATGGTCATCCAGCTTGGAAAGAAATTAATCGGTGGCTATGTATTCCTACATACATCAGGAGAGTGGATCATAGGCACAAAATAAATTTAAGACAGCAGAGAATGGATGTCGGGAAATTTTCTTTAACAAATCGAACGATTACAGATTGGAATAGATTGCCTGCAAAAACCTTTGAACCCTTTCCTCAAAATGTTCAACAGTTTAGGAAATTAATTTAGGGTATTATTAAGTAAATGAGGGAGAATAGTGGGTTATGTAGCGATGCATAGGTGTTCTATTGTGAAGTGAGGTGTAGTGCAGTGTATAGCAGAGAAATAAAGAAGGAAATGTTTCAGGTCTTAGTGAAGTGAAGTGCAGTGTTTTTTTTTTTCCTTTTTCTTTTTTCTCTTAATGTAATTTAATGTTTTATGAATCAGTCAGTTTTTATATTATTATTATTATTATTATTATTATTATTATTATTATTATTATTATTATTGGTATTAGTGTTCTATGTTACTGAGAGACTGTGTATATTTATGTTTTTGTAATTGGCTGCCACCAGGTTATGCCCAATTGCAGTTTAAATAAATCTAATCTAATCTAAATCAGTAGTTGAACTTTATACATTTTTTCTTTAACAATTTTAGTAATTTTATTTACGTGAAAGAAATGGTGAATTTTATCAAAAGCATTTCTGGACATAGTATTGGAATCAAGAGCATTGTTGCTATCTGGTCTGATTTCCCAGTACTCATGCCTGTGCATGAGTTTACAGTATCAAGAGAGAAAGAGTAAAGCAATGTATTTATAAATTTTGTTGTACTTTAGTTGTATAACTGTCCCTTTTGCCTAGCAATCTTGGGGTTTCTTTTGTAAGAATTTCTATCAAATTATTTATTACTTCCCGAAAAAAATCAATAGGACTATCATTAGACATGTGGAGAAGTTCAATTACATCTGATATTCTATTACTGGAAGTCCAAATTTATGTGAAGAATGTCATTTTTTCTTAGCCTAAGGTCTGTTTTTCCTAATTCAAGATTGTGCTTTCTGACGGCATGGATTTTGTTCATAATTGAAACCACATTTCCTGACATGAGAAGAAATGTCTGTAATGAACCCTTTGCTGCTGATTGTTCTTACTTATGCAGCTTCAGCTAGCACTATTTTTTGTAAAGGGGCTAGGCATCTTTTTGAATTACTGCTGGGGTCATCTTTATTGCTCTTTTCCATCATTGGGGGGCAGTAATGCAAAATTCAAGTTCCTGACATCTATCAATGAATACTCTTAAATTTTCACCATCTTCGATGGAGTTGAGAATGTTAAGAACTTCCTCCACATCTCCCTCTTTACTCTAATATGAAGTGGATTAAACAAATTGCAAGAAATTATCCCTTTCAATACCCACCATATGATATTTCATATGTTCAAATTTCAATATGGAATAGTGCGAAGATAAGCGAAAGGATGTTAATAAAACTGTGCTAATATTAATCTTCCAAGTTTTTGTAAACATATTCCACAATTTTTTCACCAAAATAATAAAAGTAATAATGGGAAGTAATTTTTTTTTAATTTCAGGCTGCACATGGTGTGACGCAGGGACAATGCAGTTACTATTTAAAATGCTTCAAACTACAAGATAAGCTCTAAGATACAGATAAACTATAAGATAAGATCTTGCACTTTAGTGCCAGTAATGAACTACAAATGACATACAAACTAAATGAATATCCACGAAAATAGACACTCGTATTCAAATGAAATGTTCTAAAATGAAAAACATATGTCATGTGTTTGTGTATGATACATCATACGATGGGTTATAATGGGTTAAGCCATATTCAAAGTTTTCAATATGAGGGGGGGGGGAGATTCAAGCCCATTTTAATTTGATATCTTAATATTGCAGGCTCACATCTGTTTTGTTTGTTTGAAGTTTTGTCATACAAATTGGATGTTCAGCTATGCCAGCAATGAAATAAAGGGCCTAAAGAAATTGTGAAATTAAGAGAAGCTAAAATTCAGCGTACGATTTAAAAAAAATTGTCTAACTGCAGACGTACAAAATGCTGGCTTTTACTACTAATACTTAATCTTGAAAGTTGAATAGACAATATACTTCCCTAATTATTGGAAATGCTTTATGGGAGGATGCTTTGATAAAACCTTGCCAAATAGTTGTGAATTGAGCAACATAACTCAACATTTTGCTTGAAGTTCAAGAGAAAATTAAACTGTTTTTATTCCAACAGGAAATAATTAAATCATGGAGTGTATTTTACTAGTTGTTTTTTTTTGTATATAATACTTCCTTGCTGGTGGATTAACCATCAAACATGTTATGTAAACACAACATTATTAATTACTAGTTTTCTTTTACTATAAAATCTTACAAGGTTTGTCAATGAAGTATTGTTAATGAAAAATTAATTAGTAATTTTATTAAGATATATTCTGCAGGTATATATAACCCTTTTAACAGGAAATTACTGTAGGCTATTCGTATAACTTCTCAAGATAATGAATCGGATCATTCAGAGAGCAAAGAAAAGAAAAGTACAACATTTATTTTGAACAACTTTTCAACCCTAATAACCCAGCATGCATTGGTTGAATTCATATGCTTTTACAAGAGAAGTTTAATTAATATGAACTTTATAGTCAAAGATGTCAATTGGATTTATTTCCTTAATTCTTGCTTTCATTTTGCTAACTCCTTTTCACTAAAGAAGTGACAGGATTAAGCATTGAGAATTTCTTCAATTTCAAAAGCACTTATTGTTGAAAACAACTGAATTCATTGAAAAATTTATAACACTGTTCGACCATTTTTGAAACATTAAATTCTATTTAATAGTTCATTTGTTCTTGAAATATATGGGGTATAAGGTTGTTACTTCCGCACTTTCCCATTAACCCTTAAACAGTCAGTGGGAAGTTTATTTCCTACTTAAAATAGAATTTTAATAATATACACTTAACGAAAAAGGATAATATTACTAAAACTAGTAAGGATAACTACCGTTTTCATTAGTTTTAACAATATTAATTTTGTTCTTTAAATGAGTACCTATTAATAAAATTCCATTTTTATTAGTACTCATCATCTTTAAGATGTACTTTAAGTGGCTTTAGCAAACATTTTAACACAATTCTAGAAGACGTTGAAGTTTTAAACATGTTTTTCTTGAAACCAGCTTGGTGTGTGTTATGGCAGTAATGCTTCTAAATTTTAAGTTCTATCTACTTCTAAGTTTTATCTACAGACAATTAAATGCTGGATAAAAACTAATCGATCATCTAAGTCCATTAGTACGTAACTCAACTACAAATTGTTTATTGTTCTTCATTTCATAAGTTTGTTTATTTTATTGAATTATATTGTATTTTATTTTCTCAAAATTGTTCAAATATTTCAAAAAATTCATAAGAAATATAATATATTATTTATATCACCTTCTTAATTGATTTAGTCTTTTTTACCTGAGTAATTTTTTTTTACATATATTTAAAATACAAATATATTTTCAAATATTACAAATAATAAACATTGATTTTTTTGAACAATCATTTGATTTAAATCATACCAGCCTTATTGTTGTGTAGTACGTTTTTCATCACAGGAGGTAGCAGTATTCTTCTCCCATTGGATAGTAAAATCCTGCACCAACCTACAGATTGACTTGTGGAGTTTTCCCTATCCAAGTAACTCCTACAAGTGGGGCACTGTCCAGCATGCTCTATGCACTCCCAACATACTAAGATGGAAGTGTAATGCATGTAACTGAGTGTGATAGTAACTGTAAGAGATGAGGATAAGATTGTGTGCATTCAGTGGCCCATTTGTGAGAGTATTGCTCTACTATCTTGACTGGTGTGGATCAGTAGAAATCATGGAAAACTACCAAACAGAGCAGCCAGACGCTAGAACGTTCCTCCAGACAGCAGTTCATTTCGACCTAGCTATCTAGCCAGCATCGAAAATCCTGCCATTGCTGAAGCTGGAACCCTAGGACTTCCCTGTCAGAGGCACTGCAGTGACATAACTTACTGCCCTGAACTATCTAAGCTGGTGTTTTCTCACCATAGTGAGGTCCTAAGAAGAAACTTATTTTGAAGTTTTATTTTGTATATTTAAGATACTCCATGCAAAATTGCAAATTTTGAATGATGCTGCATGCTTTATTAACAATAACATGTTGAACTGGATATTTAGATGTTGCTATTACTTCCCTTTCCTGGCTCATCCTTCCTGATGATACAATTCTGTTAAAAGAGAATATCAAATTACTTTAACTACAACTTCTCTCGAATTCATTAATTTTCTCCTTTCTCCTGAACACTACAAAAGGTAAAAGCAAAATATTAGTCATAGTTAGGAACATAGTTGTTGAATTGGCCACTTATCGGTGTTTTTTATCCTGATCAGCAAAGGAACAATCACATAATTTCAGCTAGGACATTCAAAGTGTGGGTAATAACAAGAAGCCTTCAATTATAAATGTTTCTTTTCCACGAAGAAGAGTCTCTTCAACCATATATTCTCCAAACACCTGATTTTGCTGACTCCGTCATCAGCTTGTTTGTCTCTATCACTTCCACTTGCATTTATCTTCAGCTTGGAAAATGAAAAATTTTAACTGGATATTTCTTGTTTTAACTGCATACAAATATGAGTCACTGTAATTACTGAATTTGTGGAGCAGCATACTGTTATGTTTTTCTCCACAATTCATTTCAATTTAAAAGATAACAATAGCAGGTCGCAGGGATGATCAAATAACACACTTGTTTTTATTCCCACTTTCAAAGAAACAAAGAGGAAGTATTTTGCATTCCTCTGCAAATTACCTTCTCAATGTTTCCCACTTTTGAGCCAATGGATATTTCCGATCTTTCAACCTATTGTACTTGTATTTTCTATGGCAGTATGACACAAGTTCTTTCACAATTATTTTCTTTTGAGGAGATATAAAAGTCCCAAAGGTGATCGTAGACACTCACCTTAAAATAACGCTCTGTAACAGGTGGCAGGGCAATTGCCGATATGTGCCTCTACTTGATGAATTTGCAATTTTTGCTGCAGAAGCCAATTTGATGTTCATATTTTCATGAATGGTTGATGTTTATGATAAGGCTTTCTTTGTAAGTTATGTTTGTGCTTTTAGAGAAAAAAGTGTTATAATTAGGATGTTTGTGACATATATATATATATATATTTTCTTTACGTTATTTCCATGGAAAATATAAGATAAGCATGATTTTATCTACAATGACTAAAATTATGCGATTTTCACGATGTCATATAAAGTCATATTTTGTTGTTTTTAACCCTTAGGCCATTTTTCATTAATTTTTCATTTTATGGTCATATTTTTATCTTTCTGATTCCATTTTCGCATACTTGTTTACAGTCAGTCTCAAAGAGATTTTCAATATCTTCTAATTGTTACTACTATTTCTTACAATTTTGTTGTTTTATAATTGTCTGTCTTTCTATAAATATATTTGTGAATTAGGAGGGTAAACTATGTAGATGGAGAAAAAGATAGCGTAGAAAGCAACAGAAGTGAAGGAAGTATTAGTTTAGTTTTGTCACGTTTTTGGCCAAGGTCAACCGCTTCTTTAAACATTTATTTAATAACTTAAGCAAGTAGAATTGTCTTCCTGGGGGTGCCAAAGGACAAGGTGTGAATTGTGAATGTGCTAGATGTTAAAAGTATATTTTGAATGTAATGGCTATTTAAACAATGGGAAGATTTTGAAGGTTTCGAAAATGCAACCAACAAATTTTAAATCATATTTATGGTCATATTTTCATATTTTTTTAGGTAAGCTTGCATATTTCTAACATTTTTAGGTCATACACATCTGGACCCTAGTTATAATAAACCTGTAGTGTTATTGGGTATAATTCTCAGTGTTATTTTTCTTATTTAGTAACATTATTTTTTCATAAAAAATAAAACAATTGACATTTTTAGAATTCCATTTTCACCCTAACATCTCATTAAATGACATTAAAATTAATTATTAACTAAAAAAAAAAGAGGTAAACCTATAGAATGGCGTAAGTGTAAAATTAATTAGTGGGGTGACATAATTATCTGACAACATTTTTAATAAAAAGCAAAAATGCCCATGACAGGAATTCATCATGTAGCCTTCCCCTCCAGCACAAACTGTTAAAAATTATAAAAAAACAAGAAAGACAATTTGTACTATAACACAGCTGTTTTATAGTGACATTTTTTTATTTTGTTTGTGTTTTAATTGTATAACTTATAAACAACTAGAAAGAAATACACAAAGGAAATCAAAGCATTTGCTGTGTCAAATAGTGGGAATAAAGTAAACCTGTAAATAATGCATGTTATTTAGTCATCTCTTTATCTTACTATTGTTATCTCTTAACCTAGTATTACGGATAGTGATTACAAAGATTAATTTCAATTTAATTTGAAGCTAAATTCTTTTTTAACTTCAAGTATTAAATAAACAAAAGCCAAATCAAATAATATCAAGTTCATTTAAACAAGAAAAAAAAATATAATTATCACAGGAAAAAATATACAATCCCAAGAAATCTCTTTCATGTGGCGTTATATTTTGTCTTGGGAGTTAAAACACTTTAATCTGCTGACCCTCATTGTGAAAAACTATAGTGTTCCGCTATAGTGGCTCAGAGCTAAGTCGCTTGCCTTTCACTAAGGAGGTCCGGATTCAATTCTAAGGACTATAGTTCTAATTCTAAGGACTATAGTGGCTCAGAGCGAAGTCGCTTGCCTTTCACTAAGGAGGTCCGGATTCAATTCCTGTCGATCTCATGTGAAATTTGTTGCAATAAAACCAGTTAGACTGCTTCACAAGGGCTAGTCCAACCCCTGTGTCCTAAACCCTACCTCAATCATAATTCCTACCCAATTCTGGCTGCTGGGTAGTGACGCAGGGGCACACAAGAGGGGCACGTGTGCAGAGATGCTACCTGGCACTCCTCTGGAAAAGTGACTGCGATTGTGACACGATGGATAGGACAAAATTAAATTGTTAATGGGGGATTACTTCTGCGCTGTTATTAATGGAGGAATTACTCCGAAAAGCACAAAGCAGCTCACCACCCCCAAAGTGGCCTACCCGCCACTAGGCGAGAGGTGACCAAAATCTTATAAGAATCACTATAAAGTTTAGTTGGCTAATTTGAAACACAATTTGTCAAATCAGAAGAGAATGAAAAAGGCACTCAAAGGAACTGGGATTTTTGAACAGGTGTTTTAAGAGGTTTTTCAAACTCTGATACCCAATGAAGCTAACTATGATGAACAAGTGTGAATTTTTAACTTAGTACTAACACTTAGTATAACCCAATTATAGCATTAAAACATTCTATTTCATGGTCACTTGAGATGCTCAGACAGTGATTTCTACAAGAATGCCTTGATATTTTTAGTAATGTCAATCACATTGCTTATGAAGCTACATGGAAAATAGCAAAATCCTAATTATTTAGAATGAGATCTTTAAAACATTAATTCTCAACCCACAAAATTGCAAACTGGTGGAAATCAGCTTCAAAACTTGGACCGCAGTTAAAAAATAACAAGAATGTTTATTTAATAAGTTTAATAGACATAGCAACAATAATAACTCTCATCCCGAAATATAACAATTACATTTATTTACTGTAGGACCAGTCCAATTTTATGGGGTGGCATCGAAGGACACCTCCAATTGTACAGATAATATTGAAGATTGCCGTCACCAATTCCAAATTTTAGTTTTACAAGAAACTCTTTATTCTCCATTAAGTCCAAAGCATTAAACACATCAAACCCATCATTTTTAGCAGATATTAGCGCATCTGTCATCAGGTCCAACCAACTCGTTTTTGAAGCAACATTATAGAACGCATAAGCAGCTTTCAATGTTTTATGAATTGGATGGTGCATGACTGTTGACGGAAGGGTATAATAGCTCACAAAATCCGTCAGTTCACTGCCATCATCCACTACAAAACTATCCACTACGCCGGAACGGGGCAAGAACCAGTGGCGAAAGTCTTCGTTCGAGAACACAGGCGCCAAGTCGAATCTCTTGAGATATTCGTCAAGAAGTTTCTGCGCTCGCGGCAAGTCGGCGGGAGTCATCTTTCGGAAACCGGGCGTCTTGGTGGCGTCCGGTAGTTTGTACAGCTTCATGGTTCGCTGCATCGTCATGTTGCGCGTGAGGTGCGAGAACTTGACCTCGATGAGCTTCTTGGGGTTGAGCGAGCGGTGCCAATACCGGCATGTGCCCACGGGTTTGGGCAACACCACTCCGGCCGTGTACACCGCCTGGAACACGCCGGTCAGGTTCACACGACGTGTAATCTCGCGGATGAGAACAGGCGCGACCCGCTTCGAACGTAGCTTTTTGTGTACGCACAGGAAGTTGATTTCTACCATTCGGCGAGCCAAGTCGTACACACGTAGAGTGGCTGGTATGGCACTGATGAAGCCCACTAGCCGGTTGCTTTTGATCACGCGAACGCCGCAGTGCCACTCACGTTTCCATCCAGGAGGCTGCAGCGCCCACTTCAAAAAGTCGGGCGGGTAGTCGAAGCGAAACATTGAATCGTCGTCCTCCACGTAGTTCTCGTTCAGCAGCACATACAGCTCCTTCAGCACCAAGGGCTCGTTCAAGTTGAGCGTGTCCCACTTGAAGCCGTCCGGGAGGGAGTACGGTTCCTGGCGAATCTCCTCGATTGCTTTATCGGGTTCGATGGGCTCGTTGCACGTGATTTTTTCGTCCATTTTCGGGACGGGCTGCGTGTTCCAGAATTGGTACTGCTTTTGCAATGCTTCTTCGGGAGTCTTCGCCTGTTTGAAAGCCGGCACGAACGTCATAACCTCAATCGCCTTGCGAATGTCGCGCATGGACACATTGACTCCAGTCTGCGCGTTCTCATCGGGAATATGCTCGGAGCAGTTTTCATCGTCCCCTTCGCCTTTCCGCGCAATTGTATCGTTTCCACCTGTGCTTGTGGCATTTTCCTTGCGTCTGTTCCTCCTACGTGCACCGGACTTCGATTTGCCTTCCTTCACAATTTCGTCTCGTTTTCCCACGTCACTTTCGATTATTTCACTTTCATCACCCATTTTCTCACAATACAATTGAAGTAAATCTGCGGCAGCAGAAATTACGGTATTGTACAGGACTTTCGCACAACGCCCAAAGTACTTTCCGTACAATACGCGAGAAGCACGATGGGGGAATGCGGAAGCCTGGCATCCATGGAGAAATTGTTTCCACCTTCAGATGTCATGTCTTGCCAATGTATCAAATCGCAAAGACACAAGTGGAAGCAAACTTTCGTAACCAGTTTAACAACAGAACAATAGATAAAGCTTATTCACGGCGATCTGGGGGAAAGTCAAGAAATAATAAAATACTAACTTCGCACGTAGATTTCAGAACCAATACATGAATGATGCAGGGTCGCCAACATTGTGTATTGGCATAATTTCTCCTGCCAATTCTGTAGGAAGGTTATCTTCCACACTTTATTCTCTTAAACTTTTAAAGGCCATATTAATAAGTTATTTATTCAAGGATATTCATGTAACAACTAATCGCCTTGAGCTGGACCAGTCACTTTTTAAAGTTGAGCTTACAAAAAATTCAAGTCCACTTTCACACTGAATCATTTTCTCAATTTTCAATTTAACTAATGTCAAGAATGGAGAGTGTCCTAGACTTCTTGTCAGCTTGTTTTTGTGTTTAGGATGCTAAGGAACTCCATGGACTATTTTGGACATTTTTTATTAGAGATTATTAGAGGCAGTAGGAATGCAGAAAGAAAAATAAAGTTTGAAGAACGTGGATTCCTTCAATTCAATGAATAGTATTTGCAAATTTTTATATAGTATTCAGTATTTTATTCAATAATTAATCTATTAGAAAGTATGTATTTATTAGAAAAAAAAAGATTATTGTATTTGAAATATCGTTTTTATAGAGCAGTCAAGGAAAACAGACAAATTAACTTTCCATAAACTTATTTTTCTGGTTTATAATTCTGAATTACTAGGGAAAAGATTTTCATGTCAAAACATTTTTTTAAAGGAACAAAAAACCTGCTTTCTATAATATTTGGTAGAATTTAAGACATTCTGAATGAATGAGTACCATTTTTATTTTAAATATTTTAACATTTTTGGTATTATTACATATTTTAGCTAAAACTACATATTTTGTTACAATTTAATGTATTTATACTTAGAAACTGAACATTTCAGATTAAATATATGTTGCTGGAATTATCTTTCTTTAATCAAAGGAATGTAATGCCACTGCACTTGTATGACCACTAGATCTTCGCTATGAATTGTTGACTCCCCCACGCCCCTGCTTCTCAGAAAATGCACTCTCAAAATTAAAGATGAGTGGATATTTGTGAAGCAGAAGTAATTTCAACCACCTACATGCTTGCTAATTTTTTTAAAGCCCTTCCGTAACTCTATTGAAAACTTACAAATAATTTTTACAGATCACTGCCTTATTGCATTGTGTCCTTTTTTTTAAGGGGGGGAGTTCCTTTTAAACCTTCCTCCTCCTCCTCCTCCTCCTCCTCCTCCTCCTCCAGAATCCATCACTAGGTACATAGTACTACTTTTCCCTTGAGCACAGCTCCTCCGATACATTGTATATAAACCAACATATTTCATATTTTGAATAATGTGTGGTGAAAACTAATGCACAATTACTTTGGTAGAGGTAGAACTATTTTTCAGCTTCTTTGAATTCATGTTAAATCTGATTGGCAATGTTCTGTGCTTGGAGAATGGTTGTGTAGAGCAATTTTAAACACTGTAATTAATTTTTGTTTTATTATTTTCTACATTTTCTTACATATTTTGGAAAAAATACATATATGTACATATTTTACTTTATTACAATAAATTCCATTCTGTATTAATTACTATATTGTATTTTTTTTTAAATTTAAGAACATATACAAATTTTGGAATGTTAAAACACTAAAGAAATTTTGACCACCTTATTCAACACTTTTTTACAATCTTATTCACATTTACAGCAAAAATAAGAAGGTTTCAGTTTCTTTTAGATTTCATAGATCAATGAAAAAATCAAAAATTACATTTACATTACAGTTGAGCCAAAATTAACCATCAGATGATGTTTGAAAACATCATTTGTAATCAAATCTATTTCATTGAAATTGAAAATTCATCAAAAAATCTTTGTAAATATAACTTATTGGTACCAGAAATAACTTGGAGTTTGCAAATGGTTCTTTTAAGTTCTAAGTCTGTCTTTGAAATCAATCTGAGAATACTTTAAAGTGATAAATACTTTAAAGTCATTTTCCAATTTATTTCAGATGTAAAGGTGAATCATTGTAGGACTGCAAAAGGGTTATTGATATTATTGCAAGGACCAAAACAGGGATACTGATATTATTATAAGGATCAAACAAGGGTATTGGAAAAAGTTCATGGGGCTAAAGTAACAAAAATCCAAAATCTCACTTTGTAAGTTGCCACTTCAATTACATTGGTAAAATGGTACTAAAGCAGTCATCAAGTTTTGTTCTTAAATTTCATAATTCAGCCATCGCAGAACAGTTATTGTGATCACATTTCTACTTTAGATTGAAAAGGTCTTATTACACAAGTGTGTCACAATTTGTGAAAATTTGATGATTTTTAATTGTGTGAATTTTGTAGTAAGTATGTGACACACTGATGGTCTCTGTGGGGTTCACTGTTGGCATATTGGCTTTCCATGCACAAGGGCCTGAAATCCTGAATTTAAATTCTGGCAGAGACAAGATGAATTTAGAGCTTCCTCAAGACGTGTTTCAGTCTCTGTGTCTAGGATGAAGCAAAAGTGCTGAGTGGTACGCAGGTTTGAGCAGTATTTAAATACTTGTATTTGAAATATGTATTTTAAACACATTTTGTATTTGGAAAAACTGTATTTTTGAGTTTTTTGGACAAGTATTTTAGAGATGTATGTAAGTACATAAAATAGGTGTATAAAAAGAAAGAAATACTTAAAATACTTTAAATAGGACAAATGAAAAAGATAACAAGGATAGTTTCTTTTTGTTTGATTCCACTAGTGAACACACCTCATTGAAATAAAAATAATAGCTCCTTTCAGCTATTGAACTTTAATTATCTTCATTTTTAAATGATAAATCTCCAGTGGTGTAGCTTCTTTTGGTGTCACTCAGGGCAAAATTATCACCCTCCCCTAAATGAAATATAAAAATATCTGTTAGAGAATAGTTGATACATTATTTATTAAAAATACAAGTATATTTGGACATGACATTTATTTATAATATATTAAAAACTGTATTTTTTTCAGAATAATTGAAATCTATTTTTTAAATAAATAACCTAAAATGAAGAATTGCTGATTAACAAATGCATGTTTTTTATAACACTTTTTGAGATTTAAGGGTATCAAACTTATCTATAATTTCATAAAAATCTATGCTATAGTCTGTAATCTCTACAGAATCCATAAAATTTTCTAATTGGTGTCACCCCTAAAATGCTGTCTCCCTGAGGTGGACCGCTCCCCACTGCCCTTCCTTCGCTATGCCACTGTAAATCTCAATCATGATAATTGCTGGACAATTGACACACACAAAAAAGTAATTTTTTCAAAAGTCAAAAGTCATTGTTCATAGCAGGATTTCTACAAGTCTGAAATTTGTGAAATTGTTTATACAAGTTGTAAAATTTGAAAACTGTTTTAATATGTTGTTAATTTCAGTATAGAGAGTTTGAACTTGTCAGAATATCATTTTCACCAACAAATCTGATAGAACTTTGTCTTTCTGAGACTGACATGTTAAAATAAAACAGTATAAAGTTATTATTTTGTTTCTTTTTTTTTTTCTTTCCTCCTTTCTTTTCAGTTGACACAATTACTTACTTTATACACTCTAGAGAGAGTTCCTTATACCAGGCATGTCAAACTGTATCTGCACAAGCCTGTACTGGCGTTCCTGGGAAGTCTGCACTCCTGCGAGTGCATGCAACTTCCTGTGACTCTGCTCTCATTTCCCCTCCCAATCAGAAAGGGTTGTACACAGCGAAGCAGAGACTGTAAGTGCAAAGCACGCTTGAAGAAAGATCACTTCATATGAAAAGGTTTTTGCCTGATGTTTTCTATCAAACAACCGAAATGAATTATGTTTGTATACTTTACTACTTTTTCATTTCATGTTTATTTTCTTTTTAAATTCTGTCTTACATACACATTTTGTCAAGGGTCAGGAATATCTTTGAATGGAAAATTCTTTGAATGTTTTTGTTTTATGCTATGTTTTATTAAATCACTCTATTATTTGAATATAGCAAAAATATGAAATTATTAACAAGTCTCTCTTATGGCCAGACATCATTTTTAGCTGAGAAATACCTTTGTCTGTTAAACTTTCTAATCTGAACGTAAGAAGTTACTGCGATTATTTTGCTCTTAAATAAATGTAATTATGAAACCAAGTTCTCTTCAATCAAAATATTTAATTTTACTTTCAACTGAGAATTTGAAGTATAACTGATATATTTTAGTGGCTTTTTTATTTGCTTTAGTAAAGAAAATGGAAATTAGTATTGCTGAATTTGGAGCTATAACTGTAAATTGACTTCTTTAAGAGACTGTTGTGAGCCATGTATCCAGTAATACAATGCCACTCTGGAATACTTTGTACAATCCTTACTTTTAAACCTTGTGCCAGTTGCTCTGGAAGCTGTACCCACGAAATTTAGAAAGATAGTTTCCTTGCCTGCAATCTTGTCATCTCTGCATTATATCCTCTGGGACTGCACACTTGATTCCAATAGTATGATCATCCTAGTTGGACTAGCACATCATTGAGCCTTCCTCCTCCTCCAACTCCTGCGACAACTCCTCCAAAATCTGTCTGTACTTGGCGCGACAGCCCATTACAGGGGCCAGGGCCTACCAGGAGCGTCCTGGCCTCGCGGCCATGGGTTAAGGGGTACACGTGGGTAACGTGAAGACATCCTCACACTGTATTCTGGCCTCAACCTGAGAAGTGAGTTTTCTCATTGTCACACAGCAACATATATTGGGACATTGCAAGGAAAATGCACACTATAATCTTGCTTGACCAGGCATCAAGCCTGGGGTCGGGTCATGGAAAGCGAGCATGCTGACCAATGAGATAAACTGTGAGGGCCACTCCTCCAAAGTCCTCCAAACTCCTCCAAAGGATATTAAATTGATTGAGATGAAAAATTTAATTGTTGATGAATTTCATCTGAAAGGAATTTGGTTAGAATGCATTGAAAAAATATTCTTATCCCCTGTGGGTTCTGCATCTAGGATCCTTTGGACCAAACGCTGAGTTGGTAAGTCCAAATCACCTCAGCCAACCAAAAAATAACCAAGATACAAACCTACTTACGACAAAAAAAAAAAAAAATTTTGATGAAAAATTTATTTTTCTTTTGTGCTACAGAATTGCAAAAATTAGTTTTGTTGTATTGTATAACAAGGTACATCTTCACTCTCTGATGGGATTCACACCAGATAACAAAACCAAAACTAATATTTACAACATGTTACATGAGTTTGCAGGAATGTAAGAAATATAAATAAATTCAAAATTGATGCAAATTTTCATACAATGTCATTTTGACATTTTATAAAGAATGAGAAAAGACATTTCATGTTACTTGTTTGTTTAAGTGAACCTTACTAATGACTGTTGCATTTAAAAATAGTAATAAGGTGAGATCCACACAATCAAAGAATAAAATAATGGATTAACTAAATATCAAGTAATAATATCCTATAATTTCACAAAAATCATTTGCTAAGGAGATAACATACTAACAGAATGTAATTCATGTACGATTTACACACATGGCTACCTGCATATGTTTTCCTGAGCTCTCATCTTGTTAGATGTAAGATGAGTGGGGGAATCAGTCATTCTTTTTCATTACAGTAAATCTAATATCATTCATTATGTCTGTACAATCAACTGTATGGTCTCTGTATGAAAATAAATTATGTACATTGTAGGGAGTGAGAAATTAATTACAACTTGTTTCTTAATTGTCCTTAATTTTATCATAATTGTAAGAAATATATTGGTGTATTAAAACATGTTTTACACAGAAAAATAATTATTTGAGAGTATTTTATGCCTTCTCGGTAAAAATGACATTTGCTTCACATGTCATGTTGTTTTTCCAGAATGCTCTTTAATACAGAAATCAGTTTTATAAAGGAGAGTGCAATTTAATTTTCCTGCAACTTAATTTCCTTCCCATTAGTTAATGATGTTCAAGTTATAACAAAAAATTGTTTATATATCTTAATTTTTAATTTATAAAAATTAATTTGATAAAACTCCCAATTTTTGGATGATGTTCCTTAAAAATAAATGGTGAACGTTGTACATGAAATCACTGATGCATATGCTACCTAGTGGCAATTAGTGTAATGTCAGAGATAAAGATTTATTCCATTTAAACATTTTTTGAACCGATTTATCTTAAAATTTCTATTTTCATTTTTTTTGTTGCAACAGATATGCTGGCAAAGCGATAATCTACTTTGTACAGGCGCAACAATTTGTACTCTGTTTACTCATGCAAATAGTTTCTGTTCATGCTGGCAAACATTTCTTCTCATCAATGTTGCCAACATCTCCCCATCTCCCTTCTCTATTTTTGAGTTGTTTTTCCTCTTCGTGTGGAGAGACATGTTTTCTTCAGCTCCAGAATCACTGGAGCTGAAGAAAACATGTCCAGATAGAATGTAAAATTTGTTAGTAAAGTCAAAATACTCAATAGTAAGGTTATCTATTTCTTTGTATTTTTTCAGGCAGTCTCATTAGAAACATTATCATGTTGAAAAATGTCTACTCTTTTTGGTATAATTTGAAACACATCTCTAGAAGCAATGAAGAACTGATCTTTCAACATTTGCACATGGAACAAGTTGGAACCACTGGAAAAGAATATTTTTGATCACCATAAGAGCAATTTAGGAGAGACAAGTATAAAATAATTACAAAAATAAAAAAAAACAACAAAAAACATTTGTCTCTGTACAGCTTGAATATTAAGGTTCTATAGAAATTCATTTTTAGTTGGTAAATGATGTAAAATTATTCTTTGTGATGAATGTTTTATACATAAAATCATTATTAACTTATTAGTAATTGTGATTTCTACAATAAGTAATAAATCATGGTCAAGTATTTAAATTTTTTTGTTCATTGAAGAAGAAAATGTAGCTTTTTATCGTGCTTTGAATTCAGCAAAAAATCTTTATCCACCACATTATGATCTTTGTCATATGACAATGCAAATCAAGAAAAAAATATAATTTAGATTTTAAAAAAAATTTAAAAAATAATTAAATTAAAAAGAAAATTCAAACAGTAAAATTTACAAAATTAGGGACAGGCTGCAGGAAAAAGTGACATGCTTGTAATACAAGATCAGCTTGGTTGTATTTAAAAAAGTGGAATAAAATGTAAATGTAAAATATTTTTAAATTTTCAATTAATAAATAAAGTTCATCTTAATTTAGTTTTTTATATTACTGCTTGTAGTACATTTTATATTTTCTGTTTAAAATTAACAGAATGTGTGAAACAATTAAGAGACCATTTGGTAGAGACATGGACCTGGAAATAAAACTCAAACTCCATCATATAGCTACTAAACCTAGAATTATGAGTGGCTCAGAAACATGGATAATGAAAGAGAGAGACAAATAAAAACTACAGGCGGCACATATGAGATTTCTAAGACACCTCATGGGATTCACAAGAAGAGACAGATTGAGAAATAGACATCAGAAAGAAATTGAAAACCAAAGGTTTAGTAGAAGAGACAGAACCATCTCAAAGGAGATGGAAAGATCATTGACAGAGAATGAACAACAACAGATTACCAAACTTAATCTGGAAGTACAAATCAAGAGGGATCAGAGATAGAGGCAGACCACTAAATAGGTGGCAACAGCGGAACACTTGGAAGACTAATAATCTACCAAGAATACTCTAATAAGCCAATGGAAACAGGCTGAAAAGTCTGATTTCTGGTCAGTTCATGATAATGATGATGATGATGAATTAATTTCATTAATTTTGTTACTGTAATGCTAGATGTTTGTACCAATATCTAAATAATATCTTTATTTGAATCATAGAATTGCAATCAAATCTAGATAAATTATTTAAATGAGACTAAAAATGCTTTTTGCCAAAATAAATAGTGCCAAATATAGATAAGTGGAAAAGTCATTAGTGAGTTGAATTATGAAGTCCTGGTATTTTTATATGAAAAAACCTCTAATTCTGAGAATGTAAATCCCCTTTAATGGAGGTTGCTTTCCCATTCAAATTTACCTACAGAATTGCTTCTGGATATTTTTGAGTTTCTCTAAAAGGTAGCATTATTTCAAATGTTTTGATGTTGCTACAAATCCTTGAAATCTTTTATCATGTACCGAATTGGAAGTTCTATTGAAGATTAGTAGGCAGAACATGTGTGAAGAACCTTCAGTCCATTGAACATACCTTTGCAAACACTGAAGCGAAAGTTAATTTCATTGTTGGTGAGTGAAAGATTGGAAGTACTGTGTGAATATGATAAAGGCAAGTCACACAAAAATCTAGAATTGAAAGTAGTAAGTCAAATCTTTTTTATATTAATTTTTTACTTGCAGTTTAAGATCTACACTTGTAGAGAGTTACCTTAGGCATTAAAGGAACTCTATAAGTATTCTTCTGGATATGTGAGATACCTCTTAAGTGAGAATAACATTTATATCTCTTGAAATCCCTCGTAGTTTTGACTGTTCTATATATTTTGATGTGACTTCATTTTCTTCTTCAAAGATACCTTAAAAGAAATATCAACATTTTCTTCAATTAGTATCCATTTTTTCTCTCAAAGATTGTCTTGTACTTCATTGTTGTACTCTTCTGTTATAACTATTGTTGTACTATATCATTGTACACACAACTCATTTTGGGGGCATGCATAGGGGAAACATTACTTAAAGAAATTTCTTTTACTGACTGTTCACTGTAATACTTCTCACAGTGGAGGTCTATTCACAACATGGATGCATGATATTTCATATCTTGAATAGGTGGACACAGGAAAATCTAAATCTGAAATAGAAATTGAGTTCAAAATAATATTAATTTAATTTAAAAACTACTAAAATTTCATGAAAATAAATCCTTGCGTTCGTAATTTTACTGCCATGTAATCGGTTTTGTGAACAAAGCTTTAGGGTTTTCATTAAAATGCACAGGAAATTATGAGAGAGTTAAAAGTTTTAAAGCTAATTATTTGTAAAATAAAATGCTGAACTGTTCCATATTTCTTCAATTCAGTTCATACATGATGTAGATGATAAAACTGAAATTTTTGCCTTAAAGCTCTCATTATTCTGAATTTATTATTTAGGCTAATTGTTTTTGGACATTTTTGTCCTTAAATTTTTTTGCCTTTACTCAGAGTATTTCAGTAATAAAAAGCAGGCGGAGTTTGGCAGTATTTAAAATATGTATTTTCGATACTTGTAATTTGTATTTTGTATCGAAAATACATATTTGATCATATATTTTGTATTCGTGTTGAAAATGCTTTCTGATAGTATTTTGTATTTTCAAAATAGAAAAATACTTTTTATTGATCTGCTGTTGAAAATTTGAATTTTAATAAACAGTCAAATCTGGATTTCACAAAGGTCATTAACACAAATTTTTGATTTCTTTCTTTCTTTAAGAAACAGAAAAAAGGAAGCTGAAGAAAATTTATTTCTGAAGGCATTGGTTAACAGATTTTGGAGACCATCATACAGATGTTACATTATATTGTCACATTATGCATCACTGTCTGGAAAGGAATTGAGCGCACTGGTTAAAAGCTCGTGCTTGCACTGTGTAAATAGCCAATCTTATGATATAGTAAGTGTGGAAATCAACAACCATCAAAAAATTATATTCAGAATTAAACATATTTCACTGTTATTGAAGAGTTAGGTGCAAAAGGGGAAGTTTCATGTGAAATTTGTAAGTCTGCCAAACAGACAATAAAAAGTGGTTCCTACAATGCAGCCGCAAATTCTAAGACACATATGAAGCTAATAATAAGCAGTAAACATTATAGCAATAAGTGTAAAGCAGTATAAATTCTAAATGCACAGAATGATGTACAATAAATTGAGACTTTCAATTGTATTTACAACAAAACCGATAATTTCTTCACACATTTTAGAGAATTCATCCAGGTGTGATAAGTGAATTTAAGAACTATAAAAATGATTGGTCTAGAACTGAGTTTTCCAACTGGCAGCCACATTCATGTTGGGTGAGAGCATTTTGCACCTAGTGCACACGCCCTGTGGGAGTCAACACCTAAATTCAACTAATAGTGCTAAAACAACATGTACTTTCTTGCCCATACTTTCATGGAAAATTACATGAAAAATACTTGAATTTTTAAAAAAAATTATACATGGCCTTAATTGAAAATCTTTCTTTAAGGAACAGATGGGGGAAAAATCTTTATTTTCATAATTGTAGTTGTAGGAAGACACCGAAAAAATGTTGAATGTTTGCAATTTTCTAAAAATCAGTTTTCAAAGAACATGAGACCTGCCCCATTCTCTTAAATATTCTTCACACTCTCCATTAACAAAATTTACTCAAATATGATGGAGCCATTTCTTTGAAAATTTGGAAAATGTTCCAGGGACTTCATGTTTACAACCAAAAATTAAAATATTGATTTTAAATTCAAGGGGCTACAACATCAACCAGATTTATTGGGTATCATCAATTTTGGAGAAAATCAGCTGAATGGTTTAGCCTCCAGCATTGTTTACAGATGGATGGAGAGACTGATGTATTGCTTTCATTTGATATTTTGGTATCAAGGACACATGAAACATGTATTCCAGTTACACCATATATTAGAGGATTCTTTTCTAAATTTAACAACTGGATTTATCACCTTTTGTTTTTACCAGGGCTCTGTAATAAGTTTTTCTCTGCTGAAAATTGGCCATTTTTTTGCACAGCATTACATGAATTTCTCTCCTACTGTGGGAGGCGGTATTCAATGAAACACGAATCACTTCACTTTGAATATAAAATTACATTATTATTAGAACCTAAACTAGTACATAAGCCGTTACATTGCTTTAATTCTACAGAACATTCAAAGCACATCTTTCCTCACTCGCCATCTCAGTTTCGACTGTCTCTCGCTTGCCGCGCAACGATAGTTGCCGAGTTGTCTTAGCGTGTCACCTTCTTCTTCGGCAGGTAAAACCTAAAAATTCTTCATCCGAATCCCACACTACTGTGTAAGTGGTAGTAAGAAAGTAAAAATAGATTAAGTTTGAATTTAAGAAATTTTTTCTAGTAAATTCAGAAATTCAAAACCATCCTGTGTGTTTCCCTGTGTTATGTATGGTACAACCTGATATCATGCATGGTTTCATTCTCCCTCCCTGTTTCAGAGCAGCCTGGGCAAATTGCTGAGATCAACAATACAGATGCGGAAGCCAGATGTGGATCACCCAAGTTATGAGTTTTAGTTGTAGGCCTTGAGGTCTTGCAAGTTGGACATACCTGGTCTAGAAGTTCAAATTCATTTAGGAGGAAAATGGGCATTGGGAACAGTAATATTAATGCCATGAAGTTAAAACAAACAAGTTTAACATCTGGTTTCTTCAATATTCTGGCAAAAGGAAAAGATCGAACAAAATTTGATGATCTTATTACAAAATGTGTTGCTAATGGAATGAGAATGTTAGTGATGATGAATGTTTGAAAAACTAGTAGTGTTGAAAGGAAACATGTCCATCTGTATACAACTGTAAATCATAAACAAATTTTGAGAAATAAATTGTGAAACTGGATCACTATTGGTTGTGTTTTGTATTTTCAAAAGTATTTTAAAATACTATTTTGCATTTTGTATCTAAAATACTTCTGTGGAAGTATTTTGTGTTTGGTACCTAAATTTTTAGTATTTTGTATCTGAAATCCTTGTTTGAAGCATTTTGCTTAACTCTAAAAACAGATATGTTCCTTTAGTATTTCATTTGTAAATAAAATTCTTTACCTGTGCACGTAAATACCATCTTATCTGATTGTTCTTCAGGATGTTGTTGGCAATTTAAATATTTCTTGACAAGACGCAACCATGTTCCAAATGTATACGCACATTTTCTTTTAGTTCTTCTATCTGTGAACATTATAAAATTAACACTAAAGATTTTAAAACTTTGAATAAGTCAATCTTTTTGGTGTACAGGGCATGAAGTAATATCAATTGCAAACAAAACAAATTCTGAAAACAACATGTAATTAACATTATAAATAGAAGTGAGAAAAAGTTAAATACTTTCATGAATAAAATCTAGAAGCTGAACTATAAAAGTAACAGACATTATTTTAACAAACAAAATATTTTTCAGGTTAGTTTACATTGATGGAATCACTAGAGTCTACTCAGGTTAGCTTGCATTGATGAGTCATTACAAGGTCTAAAATTATTTGTAAAACGTTACACTATGTTACATAGGGGTAGGGGGGTATTAATTAAGTGTTAGGTAACACTGATATTAATTTTTTTATATTTTCAACAGTTGTTGAAATAATTCTTTTACTAAACTTTTAATAAACTTTTTTCCTGCTTAACATTAAAATATTAACTAATTAATTTGTTTTAAAAACATAAACTAAAGTTATTCGTTGGAAATTGTTACAAGAAACTGGAAATATTATTTCAACTTCTTTTTGAATCTGTAAGGTTATAAAGAAAATATTCAAAACTGATGTGAAGAGTATTCTAGAATCCATTTAAATTGGTGCTGTACACTCTTGCTCTTGCATCATTTGCATGTGCATAGCTGATCAATAAGCTGTGAACTTTTGCCTATTTGCCTATTTTTTTCCTTCAATGGAAAATGCAATATTTTACGTTACTTATTCATTTGGGGCATTAGAAGTTTTATATGCGAATTTGATAGTGTCCATAAATGCCTATTTCTCTAATAAATGCCTATTTTGTGTTTAAATGGCTAAATGTTGCCTATTTTCGCATTTATTGATCAAAATACAATTATCCTTAATCAACAATGTTTAAAAAATGAACGTTTTCTCCTTTCTATCCTGCAGATTACAGAGAAACTGAACAACTAATGATAAATCAATGTTCCATTTTACTGCCACCACAGTGCAGCTATTTTGTATAATGAAAAACTACAAAATTGCTGGTGATAGTCAAGTTGTTTTTACTTTGAAATTTTAAATAATTTTTTACTAAAAAACAGCTCCAAATTTTTTCTTAAAATTTTCTCCTTTTGTGTATCAAAGGGCGATATAAAAATTCGTATCAGTTCCATTTTTCACAAACTCTATTTCCGAAAACTTCAAAAAGTTAACATTGCAACAGTATACATTGACTATTGTCTTAAATGAAATATGTTCTAAAAATCAGATCTTTAAAAAAGGCCATGTATAATTTTTTTAAAAAGGGGGATTTTGAAGGAATTAAATTTCATGCAAATTATAAAAATAGTAATTATCTTTATTGATGAGACCCATGCCATACTTTTAAGCATCCACAAAAAAAATTGAAGCAAACATTTGTAGTGGTCTTTAAGAATTATTCATAGATAGAACAAGTGATGCTTAAAAGAATGGTGCAGGTCTCATTTTCATTGAACTCTCTGAAGTTTTGAAAATTGCAAATTTTGAACTATATTTTTAGATATAATACGAGAAAGTATGTGCTGTTGTAACACTACTAATCAACATTTGTGTTATGCATGGTGATGAAAATAAATCGTACAATATTTTCACTTATGTTTAAATTAAATGTGAGAAAGCTCATGGTGTGCAGCATTAGAACGTAAAAACCCAAGAACGTAAATAAGGATAAGAAATGTATATAGTGTCTTTTAAAATGCCTATCTTACGCTTTTAAATGCGTATTTTACATTGCCTGTTTTGCATTTTTAAATGCCTATTTTGCCTGCCTATTTCTACAGTTTCTCACGCGCAGCTTACTGATCAACCACTTCTCGCCCAAGCATTCTTCCTTCACTCACAACTTGCCACAATCTCATTGTTAGGTGCAGCCAGCATCACCAACTAATTTACACTTTAATTATCATTAATTTTAATATTCAATACAAGTAAAATGAATACAAATTGTTTTTACTATGCTATAATTTGTTTTCACTTGTATTTAAAAAGGGGGTGTCGCAAGAATTTCGTAATTAATTAGGGGGGTTCAAGCGCGTGTTACGGGTGCGTTACAAGGGGGAGAGGGGGTATTGAAAATACTCGAAATTTGCGTTACGTAATTTATGGACGGCTCCTTAGTTTTCTATTTTCTTTGGTCTGGGCTATCTATTCGGACTTGCCACATACTCCTGCCAGCCACCATCTATCGTGGTGCAAAGTACATTTTTGTTGTTGAAATTTTCTCAATTTTTTCGGATTCCTAATTGTTGAACCGAAATATTACTTTAAACTATTAAAGAAGAGTAAAATCTCTCGCTAAATATTAATTTAAAATGAAAAATTTGGAGCCGTTTTTAAGAAATCGGCGTTTAAGCAATGCGAAATTTGGAGCTCTTTTTCACAGAAAATTTTTGAGTTTTCGAAAAACTTCATTAGACGTCATTTAAAGCTCTTCTGCTCGCAGGTCTGGTGTGTATTCAGTATCCAGTGTGACAAATTTGTCCGCACATGTCACTGTTCAATGCTCTTCACAAATTAGGGAATAAACACGATGCTGGTTGAGATTTAACCATTTGACACTTAGGTAGCTACCAATTCCGCTTTATTTAACTATGTTCTTACCCAAGACTATTGCGAGACTTTTTTGAAAGAGTACATCGTACTTTGCCTGTGGCAAATTCTCACTCTATGTTACCACTTCTCCGTAGGGTTTCATTCAATTGCCGTGAATTACTTTCTGGTCTTTTCTTATCCAAAACTGCAGTACCACATCGTGATTTTACTTCAGATTTTCACTCCAGACTAATTTACAAACAATGGTGGAGGCTCGCGTGTAACGGACGGAGAAAGAAAATTGACCAACTGAGCTGCATTGGTGTGTGTAGTTTTTGTAGATGTGAAGGGTACCAAGGTAAAGGAAGATCTCTCAAAGATGGGTGGTGGTTGCGAGATTTCGCCTGCTAGACGTATAATTTTCACTTACCAACTTCCTTTCTTAGCAGTCGTCTGTTCTCTGCTATACTCACGCTGAAATCTAACATACCGGAAGTTTTGGAGTGCATCGACGCCTTGCCCTTTTGTTTTGCATTAGGATATTGCGTGTTGCTATATCGCCATTTTAACATGATGAAATAGCGTCATTTTAGAGACGAGGGTGCAGAAAAAAATGGTTTTGACAATACTAAATTCTTTGTCTGGCTTATTTCTTATCAAAAACACTTAGGATAAAAGAAAAATTATACAAAAAGGAAAATGGAAATATTAAGAAATATGTAAAAGTATGTACTTTTGAGTAAAATGTATAAATATAAGTACTTTCTGGTAAAGTATGTAAATATGTATATTAAAAATTCTAAGCACTAACTGATATGAAACGTGAATATATCGTTGATTTGACTTGGCAGAGATAACTTTCGAAAATATGTAATTACATAATTATCCGGGACCTACTCATCAGCTTAAGGGTTTCCTCACCAGTTTCCTCACCAGCAGGACATTGCCCCAGCCAGGACAAGCTCTAAGCTTCCAACTGGCCTACTAGACCAGTGTGACTGAGGCGAGAGGGAAGGAAAGATTGTGGGTGGCCCATGGCCTGTTTTGTAGGGTTCTGCTCTGGCATTAATATGATATTGATTGAAGATACCATGGAAAACTGCAGATCAGTGCAGACTGCTCGAATTCCTCCTCTGGATAGTGGCTGACCTCCACGTGGAATTTTTGGTGGACAAAAAAAGTTTGTGGCAATTTCCTCAAAGTTCTCCTATTTTCCAAAATACCTAAACCTCCAAATATTTAATAGAAAGTTAATAATAATTAAAAAGGGTAACAGATTTCAAAATAATAGAATGGACTGAAAATTTAATGAATTTAGCCTCTTGATTCAGCAATAACTTTACATGGCGAATTTTTTGTAAAAGCCATTACCAAATTGAAATACTTAATTATATTTTCAAAATTATTTTATTATTTCGTGTGCATATTTTATTTTTAAGTCAGTCTGACAATTTTAAAGTGTAAGTTTTGTTTTTTTCTTTTTAGGGGCTTTGGTGAAAAAGAGAAATTTATTCTTCTCTCCTTGCAATGTCTCTCTTTGCCTCTGAGATGAAAGATAATAAAGGGTTGCCTGAAATAGCTTAGTGTTAATAATGGCAAATTGTTAGAAATAAAAATATTTCTATAGCTTCCATAATAACGGTGTAGAGTTCCAGGTTTGCAAATTTCGAAAATTCAAAAATTTTAATAAAAACTAGATTTTAACTATGCTTTCAAGAGCACTTTGAAATATTTGTGTTAGAAATTTAAAGAATAAATTTTAACCCATTTATCAGAATATTTTGAAAATGTAGTTTGAGCTTTGTATAAAGTAATCCCCTAAGTTAAAAGTTTTGTTTTAAATTTGCTTGAGAAGTGAAAGACCAATCTGTTGGACAATATTCATTTTTGGAAAAAATCGTGCATATGGCTTAGGTGATAGAGTTTGCATGGTTAAAGTGTTGTGACACTTAATTAGTAACTAATATGTTATATTTGAAACCCATTATCATATCTTTAAATTATTGTGGAACTACTGGGGGAATATTCCAATGACTTAAATCGGAATTCATTTGCGAAAGTTATGGCTGCATAAATATAACAAAATGTGCAGGAGTGAGCAGAATAAATATTAAAAATTTCTGGGTTGAATCTGATAACATTTTGCCAGTGAACTTCCAGTGGGAATTCTCTTTTAATGGTGTTCAAACACGAGGAATGTCTGACCTAGCGACGGTATGCAACCCTTCATACACTGGTGCATCGCAGGTTTACTAATCCTCAGGAGATGACCTGCTCACTGGAAATGACAATGCGATATTAATTATTTTGTGTTAATTATTCTTCTCAAAAACAAATGCTCTAAACGAGGTCATGAATATTGTTGTAAGCATGCAGGGGGTTGTTCATAAATTACGTAACGTTGAAGAGGGGGTGGGGTGAGGCAAAATTACGCTGTGTTACATAGGGGTAGGGGGGCACAGTTTTAGTGTGACGTATTGCTGATATTCATTTTAAAAATCTTTCAAAATTTGCTAAACTAATTCATTTTATTCAGTCTTATACTAAAAAATTACCATATTAACAAATTAAATTAAAAATATAATAAATTAAAGAAGTTCAATTGTATAAATAGTTACAATACATGACAATATATTTCATCAATGATATATCGAATGAAATTGATTTTATATTACGAAAAAAATATTAAAACTGATCTATGGTATATTCTCGAACCATTAAATTGGCGCAGTAGACTTGAAGCTTATGCGTCATCCACGACGACGTGTAAACGGCTTGTCAGAAAGTTTCTTTCCTAGGCGTTCTACTTTCATTAAAACATTGTCCCCAATCATATTATTATGTACAGTCCGGACCACCAACTACGTAATTGGTACGTAAATTTAATACGTTTTTATATATATCACAAATACATTTAATACAACTCGTTTCTGCTTTATAGTTGATTTTTACTTGTTGTAATGGGATGTCTTTTGTCGCAAGTGTTACGTAATTATTAAAGGGGGTTTCAAGCGCGTGTTACAGGGAAAAGAGGGGGGTATCGAAGAAACGAACAAACATTGATAACATGGCAGAGAACTCTTTTAACAGAAAAGTCTGTAAAATATCTTAAAAAGAACGTAAGAAGTTAAGAATGTAGTTATTGCATTCTTAAGTAAACAGTTTAATGTACTTCGATTTAAGTGTTTAATTTTATTATCAACTTACAAATTGAAATTTGACAGATTGTTTTTTATTATATTTTGATGAATCATTTCTTTGATTTACTAGAGGAAATGGGAATTATGTAACTTCACTTGGGGCAATAACTGTCAACTGCCTTCTCCAAATGACTGTCATGGACCAGGTATCCAGTGACGTACCGCCAATTCGGAGCAATTTGTACAAGCCTTACTTTTAAATACCACGTCAGTTGCTCTGGATGCAGTGCCCGTGAACTCTAGTAAGCTAGTTACCTTGCCTACGACCTTGAATTGCCCGTCCTAGTCGTATAGGAAGGAGAAGTAAAAAATTAAAAAAATAAATGAAACAGAAAAAGTGCATGCGCACCTGAGCTCGAAGTGCAGCTCGTGTGGCGCGCAAGCCCTGATGGTCGATAGCCAGAGATCGCACGCGGCTTTCCAGTTGCGAGATGCGGTCGAGCTTTCGTCGCCGGCAGCGAGATGCCGCCACGCGATTCATGGCTCGACGTCGTTCACGGCGACGCCGCTCCTGCTCCGAGTCCACGCCGCCGCCGCCAGGAGCGCCCTGTGCACACACCAGCAACGGACAACGCATAGTCAGTAACTATACTGCGATTTTTGTAGGAAGAGCTCTGAAGATAACTCAAATCCCATCTTCGCGATGGAATATGTCACGGCATTTCGCGTCTTTTCTCGGTCTTGCCGGTAGAAGTCGCATGATCGCAAGCACTGCTTCATACGGTCGCGATCGTGCGAAATCTAGCGGAACGACTGTGAATGATACGAAATGCCGTGACATATTCCATCGCGAAGATGGGATTTTAGTTATCTTGAGAGCTCTTCCTACAAAAATCGCAGTATAGGAAAACCCGGCAGACGTTGTTTTGCCCTTCATCTCCCTATATCTCCTCCTATCTCCGTTTCACACTGTCTCTCCCTCCTTCCCTCACTCTGTCCCTGTCTGTGTGTTTCTGTCTCTGCCGATCTCTGTCCCTCTCATTCACATTTACTTGCAGGTTCTGCACGTCTCTGAGCAGGTGAGGTAATATCGGGAAGCGCTGGACCAGCAAAAATGTAATAGAATGTTCAGGAAGAGTTAATTCTGTAGATTACTGTATGAGAAACGTTTCTTTGAGCCTTTCGGCCTCAGTATTTTAGTTTTAAGGCCCTACAACGCATCGTTTAGGAGTTTTTTAACGGTATAGATTCAAGTAGATACATTTTATAAACTACAATTTATTGATATAAGTTTAATATTTTTTTAACGAGCATTTTTTAAACATCAAAAATTAATATTTTTCCGTTTGCCGATAAAAGAAAATCTCTCAGAACTCTTCCATTCTTTTAGTTAGCAATCTGTTGTTTTATGAAAAGGTGGCACTTTTTAAGCTTAATTTAATACGGCATAAAGATAACAATACTAAACAAATGTGATGGAGAGGGGTGTCCTTATTCCTTTGGTTGGCACTATATATATATAATTATTATAAAATAAAGATAGGAAGAATTAATCCACACCGGAGGTTACATTTTAGGAAACTAAATATCACTTGTTGACAATAAAAAGATTTACCCTTTTGATGTTCTGTAAATACAATAAAAATATAATACCGCCCCCGACGGACCCCTATTACGGCATCTACACGAACTCTATTGTCAGCTTCATATGCGCAGTCTGTTCGTTGATTTATTATTTCATGTTTCCGGGATCAAAGAGACGAAAAAAATATAGTTCGTAAAGTGGTAATGCATAAAAAAACAACACATACCTCGTCATCGTTCTCCGCAGCCAGTTCATCAAGCAATCCCGACCAGCTTCCACTGCCGAGACCCATGCCCATTTGGTGCCCAGTGTGTGTGGAGTCCAGCAAGTCGGCGTTGGCCGCCATGCCCATGTGATCACTGTTCGTCATATGTAGTGCACCACCGTAGGCTGGGGGCTACGCAGAAGAATGGAGTCGGAAAGCCAGACGTTTTGAGAAAAAAAAAGCAAACAATTTTTCGGGAACAAGGGCCTACAAAGGATTATTTCTCATGTCGAATTTTTGTCACTGCAGTCCCTCTGACCGGGAGGTCGTAGGTTCGAGTCCCGACGGCGGCAGGATTTTCGACACTAGCTTGTCAGCTAGGTCGAATTCAGTCGCTGTCTGGAGGAGAATTCTAGCGGCCGGCTGCTCTGATCGGTAGTTTTCCGTGGTTTCCCCGATCAACACCAGGCGAATGCCGGAGCAGTACCCTAACAAATGGGCCACGGACCGCGCGCGATCTTTCCTTCCTCTTCCTTGTCCTACCCTCTCCTCTTACACACACACTTACACCAACATGCACTACACTACCACACATGCCGGGAGACCGGTCGGGAGCTTACAGCTTGTCCCGGCTGGGGCGGTGCCCCGCGGGTGGGAGATACCTGGTTGAGGGGAAAACCCCGCTAGTCGACGGTAGGTCGGCGCCAGATCTCGCCATCCAGCGGGGAAAAGATCACCCCCACCTCCCGAGAAAACACGCACTACACTTACGGGACTAATGACCTGAGTAGTTGACGCGCCCGGAAACACCAATCAATCCATGTCGAATTTTAAATTCAATGCTGCTTTATGATTCGTGGCAAGACTGGCTATCAGGCCAGCTCTTCTTGATGACATCGGAGCGAATATTTTGTTAACAATTCTTGCCCAAAACACCAATTTCTTTCTGTATTCAGAGTTCAATTTGTGTTTAGGGTAGGGAACCCAAAATTAAGAAAACGTGCACAGAATACACTTCTACCTGTAGCACGTTACACATAGTTTATGACTGTTTTTGATGTAAAATAAAAGTTATTTATATAATAAGGAGTTAAAGTAGAGCTTTATTTACGAGGGAGAACAGTTGTGTTCCGAGCGCGGCGAGATGTAATTCTCCCGAGTGAATAAAGCTCAAGAAAACCCCGTGTCGCATACAAAACTTAATTTTCAAACAATATTTCTTCGCGTGCACGCCTATGACATCCAGGACGAAGCAGTACAATAGACAGCGGGCATCTTTCTGGGGTCACCTTTATGTGGTTGTAATTTCAGATGGTTTGCATTCTGCATAGAAGAATGAAAGAATTTTTGAATCAGACAAACAGAACATTATTAAGACTAGAATTAAAGATGAAGATCTACAAATTCCTAATGATATCAAGAAAGAAGCAGAATATGATGTTTCAAAATTATTCTCTGAAAAGGCATACCTACGAAAAAGATAACGAATGTTTCTGCAAATGGAGAAATGACAGGAAAGTAAGAAACGTTTCAGAAGAAATCATACTTGCATATTTTAACAATAAATCAAAAGCTTACAACCTTCATTGTTTTGGAGGTGTTATTCAATGATGAGGGTAACGTGTGTCAAGGACAATGTTGATATCTCTAAGTAACTACGTACGTATTTTTCTAGGAAAAATTGTTGACGATACTTGTTTAACGCTTTGATATTGATATTTTTAGATATTGTGAATTGATTGGATTTTTTGAAGTGACGTGGAAAAGGCTACTAGCCAAAAAAACTAAGACTTTTTCAAAGCTTGAATTTTACAAATTTGTTAAAGAAGCGTGTGAGAATCAAAATTTGTTGTTGATGGTTAGTTTTTAAATTACCATATGTATTCTCTTAGTCTTATGGTATATTCAAAATCTCTTTCTTTCTCTTATTTTTAAGATCTCTAAGATCTAATGAGAGATTTAACATTTGCTTAGCTTGCAGAGAGCTGGCAATTACATTCAAAAAAGGGATTTGTTTGTCAAAATCTAATATTCTAAAAAATAAAATTTCATGTTTTTGATTTTTTATAGCATATTAATAAAAACTTAATATTTAAGAAAAATGGTTTTATTGAAATAATATTAATGATAATTTCGATTGTTAGAAATATTTAATTTAATCCATTTATTTATTTACTTATTTATTCATTTCACACATTCAAATTTATAATTTCTTCTTATTTTAATTATTGTATGACTATTTTATGCCACTTATACTTTTTTAATAATATTAATAGTTCTTATTAATCTTTTGCCTCTCCTGTGAAAATCCTGGCTATGTCCATGGTCTCACCTGTTCGAAAGTGTGGTGCAAGGCGTCGTAGCCCATGTCCTGCAGAGAGCTGTGCATCTGTGGTACCATATGCGGCTGCATCTGGGACACCATATGTGGCTGCATCTGGGGCACCATATGCGGCTGCATCTGGGAGTGCATCTCTGAGAAGCCGCCCGCCATCGGCTCAGGACAGCACTATTACCAAAATACGTAGTTTACGAAGCGTCAAGGTCATTTTCAAAAATTTCTCGGAATTTAATTGAATTGTTTTCTATCAATTATTCGTACTACAACATAGCACATACTTCATTGCAGTATTTATAACAGTCAAATAAATTAAAACAGTTCCATTGAATGTTGTACAAGTTATTTTAGAAACGTAATTCCCATATCACATCAACCTAAATTGTTTGAAGAGTAGAAAACTTTGCCCTTTTTTCAGTTCTCAGAGACATTTTACCAGGAAAATTGGACTTATTTTCTATGGAGCTGAAAATTATTAATCTATTTCTAAAATTATTAATCTACTTTTAAAAATGGTTAATCTACAGTGACGTTTCAATAATTCCTGTTTAGAGAAACAATGCTCGATATTTTTTTCAATTTTATTACTGCTGCACTCACAATCATATTGTCATCCTGAATAATCTCAAATTATATAAGTCCTCTGTCCCAAAATACTGAAAAAAAACAACATCATCTCGGAAAAGAACTAAACTCTACTCGGACAAACAGTGTGGACAAAATATGAATATGTTTCAGATACAATTTTGAAGAAGCTGAAACTATTTTCTCTTCATGCAAATAGCGACTCAAGGATTCCATTTCAATTCACAGAGCTTCACAGGGAATACAATAGCAGCAAATGCATTTGAAAATGTCGTTAGGGCTTCATGGAACCCCCCTTCCCTTAAATTAAAATATTCATTTCAAATTCGAGGGGGGGGGTCGTGACATTAACTACATTGACCGGGGAATACCAGTTTTGGTGAAAATCCTGTGTAGGACGTAGGCGCTAGTGTTCCTCACAGACGGAAGAAGAGAGATAAACAGAGAGTTGTCTTGCCGAGACGCGCTTTTTCGATTTCAAGGACCTATGAAACGCGAAATCAGGCTACACAACTAAACGAATGCAGTATGAAATTTAGAATACATGGATGAAAACATTACACAGACGAATAAAGTCCACTGTTAACATTAAATTGTAACTAAATTAAACTAACTAAATTAAATTAACACTGTAAACATTAAATTCTATCACATTTTAATTGGTCTCGTATTATCTGTAAGCAAGATAATGATGATAAAGATGGGGAAATATATTTTTGAAACTTATTTGGTTAACATTTCAACATATTTATTACGTAAAATTATTTCTATATATATTCCTTCGAGGTGGAATTATACTACCAGATTTCTGCCAAAACTATTGAAAGAAAATATTTAATTAATACAATACTCTGATTTAAAACGGTTATGTCGTGTGACCTGCGGCGGGAATGAGGTTGGTGCATGCATCTGCGGATGCATCTGTGGCGGCATCTGCGACGGCATCTGCGACGGCATGTGCTGAGTTTGCAGCTGCACGCAGCCACCTAGGCAGTCCTGTAACAAAGAATTTGCGTCGCCTCTCAATCCGGCCAATGTAGGTATTAATCGCGCAACTTTTCTTGACCGATGACCTTGCTTCCCCCTCTCTGGCACAATAAACAGTTGAAGGCAAAAACTCGCAGCGAGCACTGATGACAAATAGTATAAAAGACATTATATATCTTTTATACTATACAAATAGTATCTTTTATACTGTTTGCTGATGACAACATTCCAAACACATCTTTATTGGAGTGAAATAGAAGCTATTTTCTGTTGAAGACAAAAATCTTTTGTCCGTGATTTTCTCCAAAAAATCTAAAGAAAGAAATGACCGAAGCAGGTGAAGATCCTTCACAGGATCTTGGAAACGCCTCGATGCCTCCTCAGAAAGCTAAAACGCAAATTACTGAGAAAGTTTCGAAGGCATGTCTAATTCTCCAGGGATTGACATTGCTTTATAAAATCTAGTGGCTAATGTCGTAACTCATATCCTCACTCTACCCGTATTTATTCAATCCGTCGGTCAAGAAAAGTTGCGCGAGTATTATGGGAAGAGGGGTCCGTTACAACCCCTGTTTTACAGCAAAAGTATGCACTGCAAAGAATTCAATACAGTAATCCCTCAACATTCGCGAGATTTAGGTTCCCAAAAAGCATCGCGAATATCAAATCCGCGAATGTTGAGTATCTTTTAATGAAAAAAGGTTGGTAAGGTTCCTGGATATCGAAAAACTCTTTAAAAATGAAAGGAAAAATGGCACACAGTTGCAGTAGAACTGAGTATGCGCTACTGCAAACAGAATTTACTATTATCATCCTCAAGAGAAGAAATAAAACAATATTTGAGGCTTATTTCAAAGTTGAAAGTGATTGGATATAGGATTTAGTTACACTTTCTTTTTGTTTCATCACTCTCCACGTTGTTCTAATATTCTAATGTGGAAGAGTTGCTGCATCTACGTGTCTCTTCAATTTCGAAGAAACTTTCGTGTTCGGATCATATTCGAATGACCTTTTCAGCAGAGTTTGTTGAAGTTTTAGAACGCTATTAACAGTTTTGACTTTAAAATTGCTCCGGGACGCAGTTTCTCTTCCGTAGTTCATCATTACGTGTGAGGAGGATAATTTCCCGAAGCTACTCTTCAGTGAAATAATTACAATTAGAGATACCCAGATCCTGAATGGCTTTTCTGTTTATGTAGCCAAAATCCTTACCTGTAATTTGACGCAACTGAATTGAATTATTTAACAATTTTGTCATTCTGTTAATGTGAACTGACATTACAACTTTGACATTATTCCAGAACGTGATACTTTGTTCCCCGGTGTCTGCCGTGTTCGGTTCCCAGATGGTGCTGATAAAGAAAATGAAATGTGTTCACTTTCAAAATAAATATACAGCCAAAAGCCACACTCGCGAATGTTGAAGTCACGAATGTTAAAACAGGTAGCATTTCTCTAATCGCGAATGTTCGGAACTCGCGAATATCGAATTCGCGGATTTTGAGAGATTACTGTATTACTTTGTGTGTGACAGATGAGCATTGTGGGGAAGCGTGTTGTTGCATTGTATGCTCCTGATGTTTGCGACGAGAAGCGTGCAGCCTGTGAGAGAACGGACATTTGAATGTACTCGCTGCTTGCCGACTCTTTTTGTTGTAACAAGCGCCCAATCCTTATTAGGCATTGAACATGAGGTAATGTCCCTTAACGTAGTAAATCATAGTCACATGGAGTAATTCTCTTTACAAAATACCGGGAGAGATGGTTCGGTTTGATCAAAACTGATGTCACTTCAGTTCAAAACTGATGTCACTGCAGTCCCTCCGAACGGGAGGTCCTAGGTTTGAGTCCTGACGGCGGCAGGATTTTCGACACTGGTTTGTCAGCTAGGTCGAATTCAGTCGCTGTCTGGAGGAGAATTCTAGCGGCCGGCTGCTCTGATCGGTAGTTTTCCGTGGTTTTTCCTCTTAACATCAGGCGAATGCCAGAGCAGTACCCTAACAAACGGACCACGGACCGCGCGCGATCTTTCCTTCCTCTTCCTTGTCCTACCCTCTCCTCTTACACACACACTTACACTAACATGCACTACACTACCCCACACATGCCGGGAGACTGGTCGGGAGCTTACAGCGTGTCCCGGCTGGGGCGGTACCCCACTAGTGGGAGATACCTGGTTGAGGGGGAAAACCCCGCTAGTCGACGGTAGGTCGGCGCCAGATCTCGCCATCCAGCGGGGAAAACATCACTGCCAACCCACCAGAAAAAAACATGCTAGACCTAGACCTACGGGACTAATGACCTAATGAGTTTACGCGCCCGGAAACACGAACCAATCAATTCTCGGGGGAGGCTAGCAGAAGTGGGTGATTAGAGGGGGCGGGCAGTCCGGACGAGGACGGCAGACTGGATGTACAGGGTAGATGGGGCGGGAAGGGAACGACAAACCGGACGGGCAGGGCCGACGGGACAGACAGGGCAGATGGGACGGGGAGATGGGACGGACAGATGGGACGGGCAGATGGGACGGGAAGTTGGGACGGGCAGATGGGACGGGCAGATGGGACGGGCAGATGGGCCGGGCAGATGGGCCGGGCAGATGGGCCGGGCAGATGGGCCGGGCAGATGGGCCGGGCAGAGGGGCCGGGCAGATGGGCCGGGCAGATGGGCCGGGCAGATGGGCCGGGCAGATGGGCCGGGCAGATGGGCCGGGCAGATGGGACGGGCAGATGGGACGGGCAGATGGGACAGGCAGATGGGACAGGCAGATGGGACGAGCAGAGGAGGCGGATCGGGCAGCTGGGGCAAGGAGAAGGGGTCTAGTTGAAAGGGTCAAGCAGACGGGGCAGGCAGACTGAATGGGGGCAGGCTGGTTGGAGAGGATGGACTCAGACATGGAGGGTAGGCAGTACACGGAGGGCAGAATGATCCGAGAGGGCAGAACGGATGGTGAGGGCAGAATGGTCGATCAGAACGGGTGGGGCAGGCGGACTGTCGAAGGTAGACGGGTTGGACAGGGCAGAGTAGGGATGGCAAAAAAACATCGTTTTTAGAACATCGATATTTTCAACCAGAAAACCGATATATTAACATCGATATTTTGCTTTCGATGTTTTCTTCAAATCGATATTTTTTTGCAAAACCATCTATGTTTGAGTTTATTATTGATGCAAAGCTTTAGAATGTCTTTAAAAGATGTTTTTCTTATTTTTATGGTATTTTGTGTGATATATGTATAATATTGATTAAAAGATTAAGATGGTAAATAGGGAAACACGATGCCCTTTAATTTTAATTTTCTTCTTTACATTCAATAATAATTTTTATTATCATAGTAGTCTATTACTAATATGTTGCTAACCAAACAGTAAAATATATCCCATTTGCGAACGGTAATTAAAAACGGATAGGAAAATAGTATGTTTATTAGTCTATATTTAAAACATCTGTTTTAAACATCGATGTGTTTTGTCGATGTTTTCATCGACATCGAAAGTTTCATCCTTTAGTGATGTATAAAAAAATAGATGCACGGATGTTTTGATAAAATTTGCCATCACTAGGGCAGATGTGGTCGTGTAGGTCGGTCTGGATGTGCAGGACAGACGGGACCGGATTTTTTTTCTTGGCGCGTGGGGGTGTGTCATCAAAATGGAATATCTCACGGTATTTCGCGTCGTTCTCGGTTGTGCCACTAGGAGTCGCATGATCGCCAGCACTACTCGATACAGGATCGCGATCAAGCGATTCCTAGCGGCACAACCTACAACGACGCGAAATACCGTGAAATATTCCATTTTGATGACACGCTCCCATGCGCCAAGAAAGAAAAACCGAAGTATAGGATCCGAGAAGATGGGACAAGCCGAAGGAGGCGATCAGACTGGGCGAGCAGGATTGTGTAATAGCTGATGTGACCACAAAATGCCCGAGCGACGACGGGGCGTAAGCTAGTTGAACCCAATGACGATGAAGTGTGAGGTGCGCCTTACCTGGTGCACGGGGCTGGGAGCGTGGGCGGCCCACGACCATTCACACGCGTTGTGCACAGGCGCCGCTGGTGGCGCCCCTAGCGGCAGCTGGTCGTCTTGTGGCACCCTGTCCATCTGCAACAGTGATCTCAACATTATAGCTGGATGCACAACTGCAGTGCTTTGAAGTACTGAAAACTGTGACGATCGTTTTCCGTTGGGTTGGCTGCGATGAACGTCTAACTACAAACTTTCTTACGAGTTAAATGCGTCTTGTGCTTGTTATTCGGTTGTAAAGAACGCAAACAAACTGTAAATTACATGTGAATTCATGCTTTAATTGCTATAAAAATAGATGAGATATTATTTGGTTGTTGTTTCTTCAATAATATTTTTTTAGGTTTCCGACGACTATTATTTGCTATAAGTCGATCTAACGAAATTATTAAACAAACAGTACTCAAACCAAGAACATTCCCTTGCGTAATGTTAAAAAAAGTCTCCATGAAATGAAATATTGAATTTTGTTTAAGTATTGTAGATAAATTGCAATTTCAAAGTATTAAATATTGGTTACTTCAAACTTTTTATTAAGTTTTAGTGAAAATAAAAGAGAGTAAAATGTTTAAAATTGGAATGAGACGCTAATTCCTGCTATTTGATTCTGAGATAACCAGGACAGAAAATAAGTTCATCGTCATGGCGGACCAGTGTTGCCTCCAGTCTTCACTAGAGCTCACTGATCTGCAAGCATATTGTTCAAACATTCAACTGTTATGCTTAGGAGGCGAATTCTGAAGATCTAAAACGTCGCCAAAAACGATCAATAAAATTATCTTGAAATGTTTTTAAAATGTCCAAAGAGCAAAGAAAAGTGACGTAAAAAGTTTGATCAAAACCAGTTCATACGAACAACACAAGTTATTGGATATATGTTGGATATAGGTAATCGAGGCTTCTTCCTTTTGTTGAAATGAACTCGGCCTGCAAACTTTTGGTTTGGGCTGTTCTTTACCAGGAAATCTCTTTCTTTAGTGACTCGTGAAATCGGCCGAACCGATAGGCGTTACAGGAACCTTAGATACATACATCGGCTAACATTCACAGTTTCTGAGCGAAGAAAATCGAATAGGCTTGTGAGGAATGGCTACTGAGGAATTCTGTGAAGAACATTTGTTGCATCTCGTAAATATTATTTCAAGTAAGTAACCATTAAAAAAATGATGTGAAACATTAAGTGAAATCGGCAAAAAACACTTTAAAAATGATAGAAAACGGTAAAAAAATGACTTATTGCTGAAATCGTGTAAAGTGGCAAAAAAGTCATATAAAAAGGTCATTTGCTTTTGTCATAATATACATTTAATTTCTATAGGGGTCATCCATAAATTACGTAACGCTAAAGGGGGCGGCAGGGGATCTGAGGCAGCGTTACGCCGCGTTACATAAGATAGGGAAGTGTGTTACAAGGGGGAGGGGGTATTGAATATACTCGAAATTTGCGTTATGTAATTATATGGAAGGCCCATTGCTAAACGGTATTGTTCAAAAGTGAAAAGAAAAACAAATAATATTTCATTAAAATCCGTCTCCTGCGACAGGTAGGCACGCAGTATCAGGCACGCACTCAGGATTTTTCTAGGAGTGTGTGTGGGCTTATGGACCTGTGGCTTTGAAGAAACTTACAGAGGGGCGTGGTGTAGAGATGGGCAGTGTGAAGCTTTTATGATATAACTTGTATTTAGTACATAATCTATTACTAGGAAAAACCCGGCAGACGTTGTTCTGCCCTTCATCTCCCTCTTTCACCCTCTCATCACTCCTTCTCACTAGTCTCTCCCTCCCTTCCCTCACCCCTGTCCCTGTCTGTCTCCTGCACGCTTCTGTCCATTCTCATTCACATTTACCTATGCAGATTCCTGCGCGTCTCCTGAGTATGGTGAGGTAATATCGGAGAAGCGCCGGACCAGCAAAAACGTAGTAGAATGTTCGAGAAGAGCTCATTCTGTAGATTACGGTGCCAAGAAACGTTTCTTTGAGCCCATTCGGCCTCAAAATTTTGGTTTTTAAGGCCATAGAATGCCTCGTTAGGAGTTATTTAACGAATACAGATTCAAAATGCCTGCCGAGTGTGTTGCGCGTTGCATTTGACGCGAATAGTTTAGTTTTGTTCTACAGCGCCATGTAGTGGAGTTACAACGAGAATTAACGGCACATAAACCTTTCTGGGTGAAAAACAAAATACACGTAGAAGTGCCAACTTTCATAGAGATCGGTCCAACGGTGTCGGGATTTACCTCTTTTATATATATATATATATATATATATATATATATATATATACACACGCACACACACACATACATTTGTACATAATGAGGTGAGACTCTTCAGGTGGATTTCTGGTGGATTGGTGGATTTCTCAGTGCAATCTACAGAATGAGCTCTTTTTTCTACATTCTATTACATTGTTGCTGGTCCGGCGCTTCCCGATATTACCTCATCTGCTCAGAGACGTGCACAACTTGCAAGTAAATATGAATGAGAGGCACAGAGCGGCAGAGACCCACAGAGACAGACAGACAGGGACATGGTGAGGGAAGGAGGGAGAGAGTGAGAAAGGGAGATGGGAGGGGAAAGAGGAAGATGAAGGGTAGAAGGGCGTCTGCCGGGTTTTCCTAGTATAATATAATACAATACAATACAATATAATATAATACGATATAATTATTTTAAATAAATAAAGATATGAAGATGTTTACCTATATTCGTACAACAACGATGACTTCGTAACGGGTGTGTTTCTAGTCCAACGTGGAGAACGGCACGATCCAACTGGTGTCCGCAGTGATCGCGAGGAAGTTGATGTAATTGGAGCGGAGGAGGAGTGTCTGATGATGACTAACGAAGGAGCCGTGTGGCCGGGGGCGATAACGCCCGCAGTCGGCGAGGGAATACGATTTTCGCTGGCTCAGCCCAGGAATGTTGACGCATTGCGAAGCACGGGAGCGGATAGGCGTGTAGTCCGAGCCGTCTAAAAAACTACCGGCGGGTGTGACTCAAGGCATCAATTGTTGTCACTGCAACACCTCTGACCGGGAGGTACTAGGGTTCGCGACCTGACGGCGGAAGGATTTTTCACATTACCTACATATTACTCGTTCACTTTACATTTGCAGACGGAGCGCTGCGATCTGTTTACATGAGGACACCGCCGACTGAATGAGAAACGCGCGTCTGCAGTAGATACTGACCGTTTAATGTGATATAGATGACGGTGAGCAGCGCACAATATCCCGGCGGGGTAAGAACATAACCATTAAGCAGTAGATAAGTGCAAAGAAGAAATAAAAATATTGTACGTGAATGTTGTGAATAGTGTGAAGTTGATCTATTTTATTGTATATTATCTTAATCATTTGAGAGCGCGACTCCAGCTCTGTCAGATGCTGATAGACATCGGGGCCATTGGTGTATTCTCGGTTGTGTGTTCGGGCCTTCACTTTCAAAACAACATTAGTTCCTAATTCTACCGTCTGCAAATGTAAAGTGAATGAGTAATAATTAGATCAAATTCAGCTGATGTCTGGAGGAGAAATTTAGCGGCCGGTTACTCTGGTTACAGGGTATCGGAGGGTTTTCAGAAACTGATTATCTTTCGCGAATTTCTTCCCGTTCTCGAGATATTCGCTTCTAGCGGCCGGATGCACTGATCGGTGATTTTCCGAGGTTTCCCCCATCAACACCAGGCGAATGTCGGAGAAGTGCTCTAACAAACGGGCCACGGACCGCGCGCGATCTTTCCTTCCTCTTCCTTGCCCTATCCTCACTCCTTCTATATACAGAGTCACACACACACTTACATGCACTACACTACTTCACTTGTCGGGAGAACGGTCGGGGACACAGAGCTTGTCCGCTCTGAGGTGGCGCCCTGTTGGTAGGAGATACCTAGTTCGGAAAAAATCCGCAAGCAAACGGATAGGTCGGCGCGAGGTCTTGTCATACAAAGGAGGACGATCAGCGTTACGCACCAGTCGAAACATGCACTACACTTACGGGACTAATAATCTTAGCACTTGTTGCGCACGGAACTACTAATTAATATACTTATTTACTGATTAATTTTTCCAGGCACATAAACTGCTCCGATCATTAGTTCCGATAGTGTAATGAATGTTTTATCGCGGAGGTAGTGATGTTACTCCTGCTCTGGAAAGTGAAATCATGTGCCAACCTACATGTCACCTTGTAACCAGGCATCACCCCCAACGGGGTACCACCCAGCCTGGACATACTCTAAGTTCCCGACCGGTTTTCCGACTCGTGTGCTGGCGTAGTGCACGTGTGTGTAAGTAAAGGTGAGGATAGGACAAGGAAGAGGGAGGAATGATCACGGCGGTCCGAGGCCTGTTTGTTAGAGTACTACTCTTGCATTCGTTTGGTTTGATAGGAAAACACAGGAAACTACCAATCAGAGCAGCCGGCCGCTAGAATCCTCCTCCGAATTCGACCTAGCTATGTCACTAGTGTGGAAAATCCTGCTGCCGCCGTCTGGATTCGAACCCTAGCTAGGATCTCCCGGCCAGAGACTCTCAGTGACATCATTGTTGCTCTGAGTCACCTCAGCCGGTCCCGTTTTTTTAGGTTAAGGGAACAACCTATCCGAAACCTATTTTTCAGAATATCCTTAAATCGTAAGTAATAATATGGAAAAAAGTCTATATTGCTCCCGTTGTTCTCACTTTACCATACAATGACAGGGAAGCACGAAATTATGTTACAAATTGCATATTATAACAACCACCAATTATATCCAATTCTCAAAAAAATCATCCCCTCTACAATTACATGGGGCTACTCACCTCTATAAAGCAATGATACGTCCCATACTTTCCTATGCTTCCCCAGTCTGGGCTGCCGCTGCCAAAACAAATATCCACAAAATGCAAATTTATCGAAATAGATTCCTACGGACCATCATTAAAGTTCCCTGGTACATTCCAAATTCGCAGTTACATATTGAACTTGGCATTACACCCATCCCCGTCCACTTCTCCCTCTTAGCCGCAAAAATGCTATCCCAAAATATTAAAGATCCCTTCCGCCATTCACTTTCATGTAGGTAAGCAAAATCCTCATCGCAAACGATTAAAAGAAAGCTACCAAGAGAATTTTTCGATCCCCCATAGACTAGAACTGATGAGCCTTTTCTCATGATAAATCATTGAAGCACGATATTGTATAATATATAAAACTAGAATATTATTTAAGTATAAATAAATTACTATTATAGTCATCTTATGCCGCTGCAGAGGGCCATTGGCCAAGCTAGAATAAATAAAAAAAAGCCGGTCCCGTATTGTAGAAAATTGCCAGTTCTCACTGCTACTACCGTCTTCTGTTTCTTTATTTTCCTTTCCATTTTACGTAGTGAAGTTTTTATTGCTGTGGACGGGTCGTGGCGGGTTCCTTTTCTTCTTGATCTTGACGTTCTTCTTATCGTCTCGATATTTTGCATTGTTCTCATCTTTCTATTCTGTTTCTTCTTCTTGCTCTTTATTTTCATCTTCTTCATCAACGACTTTTTCGTTGTATTTACCATCATCCTCCTGTTCTGCTTTATTCATTTTCTTCACATTCATTATTGCCTTACACGTCCTCTTTTTCTTAATATTAATCATTTCTTTTTTATTATGTTTTTATTTTCCCTCCTACTATACTTACGTACAAGAGAGAAGCTGCAGCTGCAACTCTTATTGTGAACTCCTGACATCGAAATATTTGTATACATATTGTTTTTACACGTAATAAATTACTTCTTCTAACAAATTATGTGGTCATATTATACGTTTTATAAGTCTTTCATAGCGATAAATTGATTGACTATAAAGCGTGTCTGCCTGTCTCTCTGTCTCTGTCCTGTCTGTATCTCTGTCTGTGTGTCTCTCTGTCCGTCCGTACGTTCGTCCGTCTGTGTCTGTCTGTCGGTCTGTCCGTCTGCCTGTCTGCCTGTCTGCCTGTCTGCCCGTCTGTATGTCTGTCCGTCTGTCTGTCCGTCTATGGTCAAAGTTAACGACTAAAGCGTTGAGATGGTTTTCTCCAAAATTTATATTTCCCGATTGCTTGGGACGAACTTGATACCCTGCGAATTTGAAACGGATATTTTGAATTTTGGGAGTACTTTACATGGAATCTTAACATTTTTCGAAGATTTCTCAAAAATGATTCAAAATTTTTTGATTACTTGTTTACTCGATTATAGAACAAAGGACGCGTAAGTCTAATTTTTGTTGAAAATTCAAAAACTGCTTCAGCTACAAATAACCCGAAAAAGTATGAGCTGTTGCAGCACCACTTGTTTCGTAGGTTTCATTCTCATTTCTGCGGTTCATGGATTACATTAGAAGTATTGATAACTATGTAGCTGCAAGATTATTAAAATGATCGACCTTTAATATATATCTTTTTATAAAACAGAAATGTCAAAGTATGCAGTTCACTTCTTAAAATTTAACATCTGTCACAATTCATTAATTTTGGAAAAAGGATCCACCAACGAACTAGAAATACGATCAGTATTTTCAACTCTTCCTGCATTCAATCGACTTTTCCTCTCGGAAACACGTCAGCAACTTCATTTATTTCCTAAATATTCAATTGGCGGACATTATGTATTAACACTTGATCCAGTTCTATGTTTTGAGAATATACTTGATGACTAACATCTTTACTCAGATATACACAGTCTATTTCCTCATTAAAAACTATTTTCTTCCAGAGAATTCCTTTATTTAAGGCGATTCATTGCTTTTTAACGTGTCAGCTTGCTATCCAATTTCCCAATGACTGCAAGTGTCAACAATGAAATGAATAATAACAAATCTCAATAAGCAACAGAATAAACACGAGACTGTTTACCATCTCACTTCCCGGTTTTGAAAGGAGAGGATGTACATGATTTCAATAATTCCTATGAACATCACACAAGTATCAACAATATACGTAACAAATTTTCTGATAGAACGGCTATACGTAGGAAGCACCATATAGAACAGTCGCGAACTCGTGGCATCAAATGAGGCTTTGTGTACAGGAAAGTGGGCTGAGAGCCGTGATGATGATGGCTATTCGATTCGAGCTAACTTTACTTCGATTTTTTAAACGGCCGATGACATTAAGTCACTGTTACACCTCCTGCCTTAGAAAATGAATCTTTTTAATTAGTTTGCGAACGTCCTATTCAACGAGTCTCCTAGCCTCACAAATAAGCTTGCCTCTGTTAAAAAAGATTCATTTTAATACGGCAAGGTGTGTAACAAAGAGCTAATGTCATCGGCCACTTAAAAAAATAAGTCTTTTTTTATAGTTGGGGCGAAGACTCTAGAATGACAGAGCTGGGCTGATCAAATCATTTTTCCTGAATCTTTCTTCATTCAGTTCCAGATGGATGTCAGTATCCTAACAACAAAACAAGGGCAATCAACTCGAAAGGCAAGATGAATCCTTCTTTAACGAATATATTAAACAACGGGCCGCTGACATCGTGGAATTCTTTCTTCCCAGTCTCTCCACACTGCCATCAAAAGGGTTACTACCACTTTCGCCATAAACTAAGGGGCAAGAGATACAAACGGGATGCAAAGTCTCCTAAGCAATATCTCAAGCAAAGACAACGACGAAGCACGGCCCTACTTTCACCAGTCTGTCCCCTCTGCCATTTATAGGGTTTTCTCCAACGTTCGCCATCAACTAGAGACACAATAGATGCAAACGGGATGCGAAACTTCTTAAGAAAAACCTCAACAAAGCCCAACGGACAACGCGCGATCCTTCCTTCTCCAGTCTGTCCCCACAGCTGCCAATAGGGTTGCTCCCACATTCCTTTTTCAACCAGAGGTGCAGGAGATACTAACTGAATGCAAAGTCTCTTAAGCAATATCTCAAGCAAAGACCAACGAATAGCGGGCGATCATTCCTTTTCCAGTTACTCCACACTGCCACCAGAAGGGTTGCTACCACTTTCGCCATCAACTAAAGGTGCAAGAGATACGAACGGGATGCAAAGTCTCCTAAGCAATATCTCAAGCAAAGACCAACGAATAGCGCGCGATCCCTCCTTTTCCAGTTACTCCAAATTGCCACCAGAAGGGTTTGCTACCACTTTCGCCATCATCTAAAGATGCATGAGATACGAACGGGATGCAAAGTCTCCTAAGCAATACCTCAAGCAAAGGCCAACGGACAGCGCGCGATCCCTCCTTTCACAGTCAGTCCACACTGCCACCAATAGGGTGGCTACCACGCTAGCCATCTACTAGAGGGGCAAGATATACAAACGAGATGCAAAGTCTCCAAAGCAATACCTCAAGCAAAGACCAACGGACAGTGCGCAATCCTTTATTCCCCAGTCTGTCCCCACTGCTACCAATAGGATTGCTCCCACATTCCCCATCAACTAGAGGGGTCAGACATATCAACGGGATGCAAAGTCACTTAAGAAATTCCTCAAGCCAAGACCATCGGGCAGTGCGCAATCCTTCTTCTCCAGCCTGTCCCCACTGCAGCCAACAGGGATTCTCCCACATTCCCCATAGATTCTTCATTCCCCCAAACATGATGAGCAAGAGATACAAACTGGATGAACAGTTCTTAAGCGTTACCTCAAGCAACGAGGCACGGACAGTTCGCGATCTTTTCTTCCCCATTCTATCCCCACCCCCTCCCTTAGAGGAAGGAGATGGGCTGCTCTTCCCCCCCAATCAATTAGGGAGGGAATACCGGGTAAACGTACTTAAAGCAACGGGGCATGGACAGCGCGTGATCTTTCCTTCCCCATTACATCCTCTGTCCTATTTCATGCCAGCATCAATTTCATAGTTCTCTCACCACATTCGCCACATTATCAATTATTTTTCTCCTTAATACTATCCACCACACTTTAATTCATCTCTGTAAAGCACATCCTCGTAGATATATTCATTATGAATCTATTCTAACTATTCACTATGAATAACAAGTGGAAAATGACTCTATCGACTATTTTAGTCAAAATATATATCTAAAGATTGTCCTCCCTAACAGATACACAAGACATTGTTGGAAGATAGAGATTTCCGGGTTACAAAAGCGTTTTACACTTAGTTGTCACGAATATGAGGATCAGAAAATTCGTGTATGCTTGAGGATGCGTCTACCTTTGATTGTTTTGAAATCCGAAAGGTAATCAGGATGTTCAAACAATATTTAATTTGTGGTACTAGAAGAACACAATGTAGTTAAGAACGTAAAATGACACTTATCGAAACGACAACGAAAGAAAACAGATCGTGGACTCACCCTTCTGACAGCAGGTGTCTCGACTGGAAGGTCTGTTGTCAGGAGGGCCTACTGCTTGCGACTGGGGGTTCCGTCGTTCGGGTACTTCCTCTCAGCGCCAGAGTCACAACCACAATGCCGACCCACGGTTCACGTCGACGCTCGTGCCGCATCAACCGCCATCTGTCGAGCAAACGCGCAACCAACGGCACGCTCCGCAGTCCCCGACCTGTTGAGGTGCCAGCGACAATTGGAGAATTCTTCCGTGTTTTGTTGAATTATTACCGTGATGGAAGGGCATGGGTGTAGCAAATTTAGGGGAGCTTGGGGCCCACAAAAACCAATACTTTTTATATTGTTACTGAATTATTAAAACCAAACTGCTACATGTGGATCGCATCGTAACTCAATGAGTATTTCCATTATGAATTCACATATTTAAGTAAATTTACAATTAAGGATTAAAAAAACATTATTTTTAACGTATTTAGGGGTTTGGGACTTCGGTTCCTCCAGAAGCGAAATACATAATCACAAATATAAACTATTTTTACTAATGTTCATACAAGCATTAATTGAGAGTAAATAAGCAGCCTTCGGTCATTTTAGAGTGTTGGTGGGTTTGTCGGATACACAGGATCTAGGGAAAAGTACAAAACAATGTAACGTTTCAAATTTTCATTGAAAAATCAAATGAACGAAATATCGTTCAGGATACTGCGCGGTGCTGGTGAGTCTGGCGGGGGTGCAGCTCATTACCCCGATTACCTATTAAACTACTATATTATTAACCTTCCAGCGGGGGCGCTGTAGTAAATTTTACGACAATAGCAGATTTTTTTTTGTTTTGCCGTCAACTCATTGTTGTCAAAGACTTCTGCGTTCTTGGTACTCCTTGCAGGTATCTTTAGTGATGCATTCCTGCAGTCACTGTTTAGTTTGCACGCGATATTCAGTTTTTGTAACGTTCTAATTCGGGAAAAGTGCTTAGTGACGTAAACTTCACGCTGCGCGCCGGCTGTTGTGCTAAAATATTGTATAATAATTTGGCCTAATCGAAATTTTCTGTAAAATGGCCTGATAAAGAATTCATGTGAACGAACATCAGAATAATCTTCAAGAGCTGTCTGATCGGAGGAAGATCATGAATTGGATTGTGACAGTGGACAGTAAATGAATGTTGAAAATATAGACGAGCATCAGAACGATACTGGATCGGAACAAGATCTTTTTGTTACTAAATACAAACGTTCATCAACGTACATGTTTTTTGGTAGTAATATCATTCTTAGATATTATAATGTGACATAAAATACCATTTTTCTACAATTCTTTGATTTTTTTCAAGTGTCATTGAATGTTGTAAAATTTACGACACGCGCCTGCTGGTGTGAACATTTTACGCGCGCCAGCTGAAAGGATAATTTAGTATTTGCGCAGAAATGAGAGAAAACTAAACAGATAATGACCTTGTGAGAGGGTGTGAATGGATTTTTAAACTCCCAGGCACTCGAGAAAAATTCAAAAAATGAAAATACTTGATTTTCATTTTAAAAAATGCAAAATTTTGATTTTATTCCACCTATTCTCAGATTGCGCATTCCGGGTGAATTTTCATATTCATTACCCCACTCCTTACGACGTACTTGATGTTATGTGACAGCAAGGTTCCAAGGATGAGGCAAACCGCCATTGAATATTGTTATTTTCATGTTTCATTATGGAACAGCAAGTTTTTTATATTCTTGGGAGAACGCAAGGTCTTTTTACTGTATAAGTACTATACAAAGTTATTATGTAGAATTTTTTGTTAAAATGTTTAAACGCATTACAATGATGCACGACAGTGTTTTATTTGTTGTTCTTGAGCAGTGTGCGTATTAGTTTTTGGAAAATCATTTTATGGGATTTTATTCAGCAATATTTTGGCAGGAAGAAAATAATTTTTTTTCTGAAAAGTTATTTTTTAAACAATTTATATCGCATTTTTACGAAAGTAAAACGCGTATTTTTATTTTTGGAGAACATTTTAGGACCATAAAAATAAGGTCTTAGAGTTTAATGTTGTTTAAGTCTACTTTCAAGTTACCAGGTATATGCCTGAAAGGGAGTCTTTAAAGGAACCTACGAGTGGCCGATATTGAAAGGAATGTATATGAAAGCAAAACATAGGAAGCAATAATGAATGGTGGAAGGAACAGTTTAATCTAATTATAAAGTACAACGGACCAAAATAAAAGCAGGGGGCTGCCAATCTTGAGACGAGTCAATTATTTTTCTTGTGGAATTTTATTAGATTCAGGGACAACAAGGCAATGACGATTGTTTCAAAGCGAGTCAACTACTATGATCATTAGTCCTGTACGTGTTGTGTTTTCCGTGTTATATCCCTAGAGGTGGTAGTGTTCCTCGACTCTGTATGTAATTATCCGACGCTGACCCACAGGTCCGCTTGTGGGGTGTTTCCCCCTTTCAGGTATTTCCCTCCGGCGGGGCACCGCCCCCGGTCGGGACAAGCTCTAGTCTCCCGACATGTGTGGTATTGTAGTGCATGTGAGTGTGTGTGTAAGTAAGGGGTGAGAAAATGACAAGGAAGAGGAAGGAAAGATAGCGCGCGGGTCCGTGACCCTTTTTTGAGGATACTGTTCTTGCATTCGCTTGGTGTTGATCGACGAAACCACGGGAACAGTATCGATGAGAGCAGTCGGTCGCTTGAATTCTCCTCCAGGCAATGGCAGCGACCTAGCTATCTGGCTAATGTCCGAAAATCCTGCCACCGTCAGTATTCGAACCTAGAATCTGCCGTCTACCGCTGGCAGCAACCTGGTGCCTGGTCATACGTACGGTCGACCGCCCAGGTCTTTGTGCCCGGGCGGTCAGGTGATATCATGGATTACCCTATATCACAAAATACAATCTATTTTTACAAATGAATACAATCTAGCTTCGTTTTCACAAGCATATCTGTGAAATTCCATTCTTTAAAATTGCTTAACGTAGCATTTGTACGTAAAACCATGAATGTTCGTGTCAGTGGCCTGAAAAAACACCTAATATTTGTGTTGTAGGTTTATGAATAATTGAAGGGATTTTACAAGACCCAAACTAAACCAAATTCCAGACTTTTCAGTAAGCACAGAAAAACTTCCTACAGTACAAATGATTGGTAATAAATTGATGATCTTTTTCTGCCTTGTATTTTTCAAATGTATTTGGCACTTGCGAAAAGCAAATGTCCCAGCAGATAGCAACAGCCGTAGGAAATAATTTGGTGAAATATCTCACAATGTGGAATTTTGGACTTGTTTGGTTGTAGTATGAAACCCCTCAATTGAAAATAATCGTGCCGTGATTTGATCATGGCACATCACATTTCATAATTTAGTAGTTTTTTCAAATGAACCGGATTTCATTTATATTAATTTTAATTTATGTAGATCCAAGTGTCATCCAACCGTGACATATCGTTGTTTTAACAGCTTTATTTCTGTCTGTTCAATCCATTGATTTTACAGAGCTTTTAATTATTTAACACTAGAACAGGGTTAGGGCATAGGCAGGCGGGGAGTTCATTTATTTGAAGCTCCCTCTCACTTTGTTACGATTTACTGTTTGAAATTTTTTTTTAAACTTCATTTTGAATTTGTAGTATTCTATCATTGAATGTAATGTCTGTAAGTTTATCATTTTTTAATTCAATTTGCTTTCTTATTTGAATGTTTATGGAGGGCGTAGTTTGTCCTTGGGGAACCTTGAAATAATTTTTATGTCTTCTGCTGATCGTCCTAGATTGAAGTTTTTAACGCATTCTGCTTCTCGTAATGCTTAAAAAAATTTTGCTGGTAGTTCACTAATGTAAGTAGTTATATTTTCTATGTTCAACTCGTTTCTAATTTGTCTATTTGACACGTACCATGGTGCTTTAATTATGCGTCTTAAAAATTTGTTTTTAACTACCTGAATTTTCTCCAAATTACTTTTTGCGGCTCCACCCCAGACTGGGCAGGCGTAAGTAAGCGATGGTCTGATAATGGATTTGAATAGAGTTATCCCATTTTCTATGCTTAGTCTTGAGTGGTTAATTATAAGTGGATATAGTTTTTGCAATTTTCACGTATGTTTTATTGGCTATTTCTTTAATGTGATACTTCCACGTTAGTTTTTGGTCAAGAAGTACTCCTAAATATCTTACTGGTTGATCTTTTTTGATCCATTTTAAATTTACATTTTTAATGATTAGTGGGTTTGGCATTTTAGGTCGTCGTAGCGTAAATATCTTGGGTTGTGATTTAGTGGGGTTTATTTTTATTTGCCATTTTGAGCACCAATTTATAAATGTATCTAAACGATGATTGTAGAATTTCTCTACCTTGATCTACATCTTTGTTTGTTGTAAACAGTACTGTGTCATCAGCGAAACATGCTATTTCTGTTCTTTCCATCTGGGGATAGTCTGCAACATATCGTTGTGACCTCAACCACTAGGTCGCTTGGGAACGATATCAACAAATGAACGTAGCTAGCTCTAGTGAACGTAGCGTGAATGTGCGTGTGGCAGTAGGTGCTCCAGAGGCTCCGATAACCAACTAGAACATGTCGGAAGCTGAGGAAGACCCGGCTGGAGAGGCGGGCGAGGTTATACCGGAAGACGAAGCAGGAGGGACAGAAGGCGGAACTGAGGGAGAAGAAGCAGAAGAAGGTAGGTTTTCCTTCACGCCCTCACGTGTTGATGCTGAAATTTGGTGGATTCGTAACAGAATGCAATATATAGAATGTATTACGAGTTTACTATACGTTTGTACTTGATAAGGGAGCTGGGGACTGTTTATAATGTATTTCACCGCCTTCTGGATTATATCAGTAAGGATTCTCGATGAACAATGGCTCACATAAGTGGAATAAATATTACCTCCGCAAGTTTTCATGAGTCCTGAAATACCTACCCCCACTCCATTACTAACATTTGTTGAATTAATGAATACGTGATTGAAACGAACCTTGTTGAAAAATATGATAAGCAGAAATGATTGATCCCGAATAATAGAAACTATTTTGAATGGAAAGACGAGCTACAAATTTGTTATTAAAGTTCTGTCATCGAAATAACCAATCCTCTCTGCTCTCGCATGTAGCGAAATGAGGGATCAAGAAAACGTGCGCGGGTAATACAGAAGTCCGAAAATATGATTATTATTATCATTCCACTTCATCACGATTAAAGATGTTATGAGTCGGCTGATTATAAACTCTACTCCAGGTTGCATCCAGCTACCTAAGGAGCAGATCTAGAGACTATCGGTGCCTCTAGAATACTTTGCGCAAAACGTGGGCTGTTCCAAATAAAGCTATTTCTTGCATTTCGCAGTCTTTTGAATTACCAATTACCAGGAAGTTTCTTCTTCTTCTTACTATTAATTATTTCTGAGGGGATTCTCATCTGGGTTCGAAGGTTTGAGGGATCCTTAAGCACACCACATTCCTAGCTTCACATATTTAGAACCGAGTGAACAATCCGGCTGGTTTCAAGAATGAGATCTTTAGACTTTTGGAATAATTTTGTGTGGAGAAAGACTTAATTTTTCCCTAGAATACCTTAGATTTTTATTATCAAGACCGGTTGCTGTTATAATTGGTAAACTTTGATCAGACAAGTTTGTATATTTCTTTCATTCCTATTGAGAACGGATTGTTCTTTGTAATTTTATCTGTTTCTGTTTTATTGATGTAATGCGCAGGATGTGTAACATCAATGATGAATGCTTTCCTTCCCATAAATTTTTCATATATTTCTTAGTGAAAATGTTCTTAAAAGAGAGGCATTGAAACAAGGTTGTGCAGGATTTTTCAAAAAGTGAGAAGCTTTTGCGGAATTTAACTTGAAATATTGTCAATTTTAAAACAATTTTTCTCTCAAAAACGGTTTCAATGTTCAAAAACTTTTTATCGAATAGTGTAAAGTACGCTCATGAAAGTGACTCAGGTCTCATTTTCAGTGAACTTTGCATTTTCAAAAATTGCAACAAAAATCATTGCAAAAGTACAATTTTGATGACATATTTTATAATTATTATTTTTTCCACGTACAGAGAAAAAGTCGCTCAAAACATCGACAAAAAACATTGATGTTTAAGACGTCGATGTTTTAAATAGTATAATAAAACAAGTGGTATTTTTCCATCCCATTCCATTTTTATTCTTGTACTTAAGTGAGTTATATTTTATTGTTTAGTCAAATATAAATAAAATGTCAAAAATAATCTTTATCGAATGTAAAGAAGGAATCTTCATCGCTGCCCTTACATCTGCCCATGAAATGTAATAGATCTTTTTTTTAAATTATCCTGTGTGAAACTCCCACAGTAAGACATCCTGGACAAACTCCCCAAATAACCATAAAGAAATATCTCCGTCTAGGCATCGACAACAGTGATAGATGTCAGTAGCTGTTGATTTTGAGCAATTCACAAAAAATAGTTTTATATTTTTTAATTATATCATGAAACTGTTTTTGAAAACATCGATATTTCTGGAAAAAAATACATCGATATGAAGAAAACATCATTACACAAAGGACGGATGTTATATCGATGTTTCTGATCGAACTTATCGATGTTTTAAAAACGTAGATTTTTTGGCATCCCTAGCCCCAGCTGCCCCTCTCTTTTTTGCCCCCTTATGAGTGTCAGCGTGTGTTTGTCTGCAGGTGCAGAAGCTGTCGCGAGCGTGGAGGCGGATGAGGGGGAGGGAGAGGTGGTAGAAGGAGGGGGAGAAGAAGACACATCGCAGCCTCCAGGTATTGTTGGTTTTGTGTTCAACTACCATTACGTTTCACCAGCTGAACCCTTGCGATTACGTCGCCCAAAAGGAAGTACTGTAGAAAAGTTATCACAGAAAATACTTCGTGTTCAGGAATATACATTATGTTTTATATTTACCAAGATTTTTACCCATATATACTTGGATATTGTTTTGACCTGTAACAGCAAATCCTGCTATCATTAAAGTAATGTTTGTAACAAAATGTATAAAATACAATTTCCAAATAACGAGAAGAACTCTGTCACCACTTTGATGTTTTCCGTGGATGTGACAAGAATGATATATAAGACAGTACATTAAACACAAATGATAGTCACAAACAATCGTTTTAGCGATCATACAACACGATATTCTCTAAGCAAGATGCTTAGAGAATGATGCTCTTCCGCTTCCCGCGAACTTGTCAAATTGCGCATGACGCCATCTTTCCGTTTCTATTCTAGCCGCGTTTTTCAAATAATACAATTCCGAAGCTTTTAATTAGTGTTTTAATTCGTGTTTAATGGTCATTGTAACGCCGCGAGCGCGTTTTAGGAGGGAGAGCACTGCATGGCTGAATCTTGCATGTCAACTGTCACGAAACGATTCAATGTAAAAGTTTAACTTATAAAAGTTACCATAAGTCGTAGAAAAGTGCCTTATGAAACACGATGCAACTAATACACTCGTGTGACGTTTACGATACTCTCTTGTTCCTCGCTCGTATCGTAATATCACACTCGTGTATTAAAACCTAGCATTACATCATCGTTTTTCTGTTATGTACTGTTTTGTTTCTGTTATGTACTGTGTGTATTTTCCTAGAAGAAGGCGGAGATGAAGTATTTGGCGGCGAAGAAGTGCTCGATGAAGAAACAAAGGAAGGTTCAGACCTTGAAGGAGACGAAGAGGAGGAGGGAGACTGGGGGGAGGAAGAATGGGGAGAAGAGGATGAGGAAGAGGAGGGAGATGTGAGTTTTCTGGCCCATGCTGCACGAGTTTTCTTCTCACAAATTTGTTCGATTCTTTCGCTCATCACATGTATCTTGGGAGTTCCGAATGTGCGTATTTTTTAAACAAAGAGTTGAAATGTAGGGTTAAATGGAATTCGTGTGAAATGTGAAAAATATATGGTTGGGATTCAAAATGATCTACTGTCATGGTGATTGGGTACCATTAAATTTGCCCTTTATAAAAAATCGTCACTTTCCTAGAGCAATTTGAGTCGTTCTGCTCGCGCCATTACAAGTCAAAGGTTTAATTGATTTTATTTTATTGATGATTCCGGGCACGTCAACTGTTATGGTTGTTAGTCCCGTTAGTGTAGTGAATGTTTTATCACAGGGGGTGGCAATGCTCACCCCCCACTGGATGGTGAGATAAGGCACGTATCTACATATCGGCTTGAGGGAAATTTCCCCTCTCTCGGTCTCTCCCCCAATGGGGCACCGTCCTTGCCGGGTAAAGCTTAAACCTCGCGATGGTCTCCCAACGTCTATGGTACAGAGCGCCAGGAAAGTGCCTCCGCAGTGGCATCTTGCTGGTGAGAGTGCTAGCAACAGAAATTATGTTGGTAGCGCGAGCTGTAGCTTGTAACAAAAGAAAATGTAAATACGTTCTCAGCACAATCGTAACAGACTAGCGTACCCGTGCGAGAACTCTGGTAAGCCATACCCCACCCTCTTCCTAATTTTTCCATTTCTATATTAGCCTGTAATGTATATTTTTCTTCAAGACCCCTCTATTCTCCGTCACTTGTTCTATTACATGTCACCTTGTAACTGATAACCCTTGACAATACAAACTATTTTTATTTAACTTTATTATCAAGCAAAGATGTACACCCGTGTAATTCAATCGCATAACATATCAAGTAATTAGTAATTACACATACAGTTACATATTCTATAGGCTCTAATTATTAGATGCGTTTTTTAAACAAATCAAAGTGCAATTCGTCACGTCTCCGTGAAATTATCTTTCTTTACAGATCACAATTTATAGAGATTGGTTGTGTGTGAGAGCCACAAAGGTAAAGCATACTACTGAAATAATGTAGGAGACGATGCTGAAGTATTGTACCCTCCACTTGTTTCCCAGTGATCTGGTTGCTACCAACGTAAATGCAATTCTTAAAAGGAGGCCCTAACTCGGCTCAGTGTGGATTGACTTTCCTGGAGCACTATAGTTCAGTGCGCGTCAGGAAAGATCGCGCGCGGCCCGCGGCCCATTTGTTAGGGAACATCTCCGGCATTCGCCAGACATTGATCGGAGAAACCACGGAAAATCACAGGTGAGAAGAGTCGATTTGCTAGAATTCTCCTTCAGCAGCTGACCTAGCAATAATACTAGTTTCGAAAAGTTGTCACCGTCGGGATTCGAATACTAGGACCTCCCAGTCAGAGTCGTTGCAGAGACAAGAGTAATGCTGACTTTTATGATGTCGCGAGATCTTTCCCCACCACTAATAAGGATTTTCAGCAAATAACCTCTCCAGTGAAAAAATATTCCCCAACTTTAAAACGAAAAATATTCTCCAAATTATGGACCAACGACATGAGCTGTTCCTGACGATTCCATTGGTTGTCCCCTTAACTTCAAGTTTTTCAAATGAACCAATTATCATCCCTTGAGATGCTCAAAGCCCTAAACTATCTTCGTTTTTCTCATGAATGAACATTTCTATCTCGACTCGGGATGAAAATAATTTCCCCAAACATTTCCCTTTCCATTTATGTTCCACATTCTTTCCCCACAAGGAAAAAAATCCCCTTTAGGGGACAAAATTACCCAATCTGACAAGCATGCCAAAAGTTTGAATTGTTTATCTGAAATGGTTTCGATGAAAATTTGTTTTGTCATTTTTTTGCTTTTGGGTAATTTTTTAAAACATTTTAACCCTTTGCACTCGTATGGTATGTATGACATGCCACACATGAATGCACTCTGCTGTCGGACGTTTTGCAGCACTGCGAGGTCTTACAACTCGTAAGGTATGCCTTAGATGACAGTGGAAAAAAATGCTGGACAGCTCAAAGCCGATACTCGGCATTCCCCTTTTCCAGCTCGTTCTCACATTATTGCGTGAACATTGATTAAAAATAAATTGTATCCTGGTACCCCGGATGGATTGCAAACTTTATTTTACATACAAGGAAAATATGTAGGCCCTACGAGTTAATTAGAAATTTTGGTGTGGCATCTCAGATATGCCCTAAAAGTTGTAGGACATGTCACATCACATACTGATACGCGCTAGTGGCCATTATTCTCGTGGCATCTCTTACATGCCGTAAGAGCTGTATGAGGTGTATTATGCTCGTTGCTTTTGAGTGCAAGAGTTAGCAGCACTTTATTCATATTTTTTTATGTTTTAGGTCATCAACATCCGCCCCTATGTATAACCACTAGCGGAGGCCCGTCAGACGTTGTTCTGCCCTTATCTCCCTTATTCTCCTCCCCTCTCCCTTTCTCTCTCTCTCGTCTCTCCTCTCTCCGCCTCTCTCTGTCCGCCTCTCTCTCTGTCCGCCTCTCTCTCTCCGCCTCTCTCTCTCCGTCTCTCCTCTCTCCGCCTGTCCTCTCTCCACCTCACTCTGTCCGCCTCTCTCTGTCCCGCCTCTCTCTCTACTCCTCTCTCCGCCTCTCTCTTCGTCTCTCTCTCTCCGCCTCTCTCTTCGTCTCTCTCTGTCCGCCTCTCTCTGTTCGCCTCTCTCTGTTCGCCTCTCTCTGTCCGCCTCTCTCTCTCCGCCTCTCTCTTCGTCTCTCTCTCCGCCTCTCTTCGTCTCTCTCTCCGCCTCTCTCTTCGTCTCTCTCTGTTCGCCTCTCTCTGTCCGTCTCTCTCTGTCCGCCTCTCTCTGTTCGCCTCTCTCTGTCCGCCTCTCTCTCTCCGTCTCACTCTGTCCGCCTCTCTCTCTCCGCCTCTCTCTTCGTCTCTCTCTCCGCCTCTCTCTTCGTCACTCTCTCTCCGCCTCTCTCTCTCCGTCCTCTCCGCCTCTCTCTTCGTCTCTCCCACTTTCTCTCTCCGTCTCTCTTTGTCCCTGTCTCAGTCTCAGAAGCGCCGGACCAGCAAAAATGAAATGTTCAGAAGATCTCATCCTGTAGATTACAGTGTGAGACATTTTTCTTTTGACCTGAAAATTTTAAATTTTAATGCCCTAGAACGCTTTGTTTAGGAGTTCTTTAACGATATAGATTTTAAAAAAAATCCTCCCGAGTGTAGCGGGTTGCTACACTCGGCATTTGACATTAATATTTAGTTTTTTATTCTACAGCGCCATCTAGCGCCATTTCCCCGATATTTTAATAGTTATTCTGCTATTCGGGGCGGAGATGAATCCAACAAAACAGAGATAATGAAAATTGGTCCTGCCCTTCTTGAGTTATGAATGATGTAACTAACCCAACTTTGATATATATATATATATATTATATATATATATATATATATATATATATATATAGAGAGAGAGAGAGAGAGAGAGAGAGAGAACAGTATGACACGTGTGCGCAGGGGGTCGGCGGAGGCGGTGATGCGCAAGGCGCCGTGGCGCCGGCGGAGGAGGCGGTGGAACACAATCGCCAAAAAGGCAGGCGCCGGCAAGGTCAGTTGGAATGTCGTCCTTGATGATGGACACTCTCCTACGTGATAGAATCGGCCATTTTTATTTTCTCGCTACGTAGTAGAGACAAATAGTAATAAAAAGATAATAGTGGAAAACTCCTCGACTATTCTGGTGACAGTAAAGCAGCGCTCTCCTGGGGTTCGAGGTGTAAACTACAGCGCAAGAATTCGTGTGTGCCAACTCACCAAGGTGTGAAGTCAAGTTTGTTCGTAATTGTCTGAGAGATAATTTGGTAGAAGGAATATCTGTGTAGATATTGTTATTTGATGCTCTGTCGCAAGTACTTTAATGTATAAATTACAACCAATGATAATGATGATAGATAATGGTATACACGATTGTATTCTATTGGCAACATTTACGCCTGTCTTGTAGTGTACACCTCAGGCCGCTAGGGCTTGTCCCTTGTGCCGCCCCATGCTTATTTGCACGAGTTTACACTATATCTTTTATACTATTTGGTAGAGACAAAGTTATGTAAGGTTGCGCGAAAAAAAAACGTAAATTTTCGGCAGAAAACTCATATTATAGGGGCCTGGTAATGAAAAAGGGGCTTAAATCCAGTTGCTACATTTAAAAGAAAATGTTCTAACACGGAGTGGAGGGCAGAATCGATGTTTTGTGGGTCCTTGAGACCGAGAAAAATCGAATGATCACTAAACGTCTATCTGTCCGCGTCTGTCCGTCCGACCGACTGTGAACAATTCTAGCGGCTAAACCATTCGGTTGATTTTCTCCAAAATTGATATTCCCTAATCGATCGAGCTGATATCGCGACCCTCTTGAATTTGAAACCAATATTTCAACTTTCGGGGGTACTCTACAATGAAGCCTTCTGGGACATTTCCATTTTCCAAAAATGGCTTTATCGTTTTTTATTAATTTTGTTGCTGGATAGTACGAAGGACATTTTAAAAGAACAGTGTAGGTCCGATATTGGTGAAAAACACCAAATTTTTGAAAATTGCAAAAGTTCAAAATTTTTTTGGCGTCTTCCTACAACTAAAATGTTAAGGATAGATATTTTTTCCTTTCTGAAATATGTTACTTACAGATAGATTTTGAAATAAATGTAAAATTTTTTCGAAAATTTGAGTACTTTCCGCTTAATTTTTGTGAAAGTACGGGCCAGAAAGTAACGTTCTGTTTTAACACACCACTAGTTACATCTTGGTTTCAATGAATAAGAATTTGTTAGTTCATTAGGTTGACTATTCCACTCGTGAATTAAAAACCACAGTGTTTAACTATACATACGAAATGCTCCACTCAAGGCGTATTCTCAAAAGTTTTATCTCTTTTTCTATCTATCCGATTTTGCTTACCAGCATATCTCTATTAGCCAATCATAAATTGTGACTCATCGCTCTTAGGAGGCGTTTATACATCGAGTGCTATGTCTGAGTCCAATAAACGACGTAGTACTATAACATAACCTCTTTTATTTTAAACATAGCTCCCAGTTATTTTTTTATATTTGGCGCTTTTCGAACTTTGTTGGACATAATTTCATTCATGGAATGTATGTATGCACTTTGGCAGAACACTTCTTTATGAGCGAGGCCTAAGAGTTGTTCGTGGAATAATCCTGTTAAATACCACCCCTCGCTTCGCGAATCGGGGATTTATTGACAAATTACAAACCACTCGTGGTATTACTTATGATAAGAAAATTTCCAATGAAAACTAGAAATTGTGGTCTTAAAATAGATAGTAAAAAACCTATGTGACTTTTACATTTTATTAATAATAGAATATCTCGTATTTGGTAGAGTGCCTAAACTTTGTCAAATGTACATTATTGTCATCAAAAAATGTTTTTCCTTCCTCCCGTAAAATTGTTTTTTTTTCACATAGATTATCTATCATCAACGACGATATATTACGTGTGTATGTTAATGACTGGTCCTTTGACAATTACTTGCTCAAAGACAATATCCAAAAAAGATAAACAAAAAAACTAATATAAATGCTTTTAACAATTCCTTTTATGTATTACACATTATGTTACTAAACAATATTTTGACAATAGCATCCAGTGGAATTTATGAATGTTTTTGCTCTGAAACAATGGTGTCTTGCAAACTGTAAACAAACCCTTGAAGATGTAAAAAAATACCAACTTCACGAAACGTTGTGCAATCAATTCTACTAATTTAACTGCAAATGTTTTAACGTGTTAAATAAAATACTAGTATTAACAAATTTCACACACTATTATTTTTTTGTTGTTTGGAAAACAAAGGTGGATGCCATAATATAATATATTTAGTGACCAACAATTAAAATAAGTGAAAAATTGGCATAAAACAGTTACATTTAAAAAACATTGAGGACCCATATCTACGAATCCTCAATGGGTGACCACCGGAGAACCGCAGTGAATTACTATGTATTTCTTAACAAGAGTTCCCAAATGGTCATCCATCCAGGAGTATTTGGGGTCTCGAATTGCTTACCTTCACGGAGTGCGGTTAAGCAACTCGGCTGATGTCGCCGGTCTTTAAGGTCGTTTGACGGTGGAGGTGTAATTTAGGTGCTAGTGGGTGCAGATCGGGCAGATGGCAGGCAGATGGCGAAGCAGTGGGCTGGCGGCCGGGGAGGCGGCGGCGACTACGACTCTTTGTTATCTTTAGGGAATCGAGCCCGTGAATAATCAGTTAAACTGGGTTCCCGGTTCACCCATCCAGTAATCCGTGTTCCCTCGAATTGTCTTAACTTCCGCGACTTCATGGAGCATGATTAAGCAATTTGCATAAGACGCCGACCTTTACGGACGCGTGGCGGGGGGTTGCGTCAGTAAGTGGTGTGTTGTTGTGTGCAGATCGAACAGGTCGGCCACGTGGCTGGATGACTTGGGAAACGGCGAGCGAGGTTGCAGCTTTTGAGGTGGCGATGTTGCTGGCGGCGACTAAGTGTCTTAGCCTACGTAAGGGCATTGAGAGTAAAGGTAATTAGTTAACCTGGATTTTCAGATGACCACCCATCTAGGAATCCCCGACGTCTCGAGTTGCTTAACATCCGTCACTTCACGGAGCGTGGTTAAGCATTTCGGTCCTTACTATAGTACGAACGCGTGGCGGGGGATGAGGGAGTAAGTGGTGTGGTGGTGGGTGTGAAACGAGCAGCCGGGCCACGCGGTGGGGCTGGACGACCTGGAGGACGCGGGCGGGCTGGCGGCGGTGGAGGTGGCGGCGAGTCTCTTAGCTAGGGCATAGAGCGGGTTCCCAGACGGTCACCCATGCAGGAATCCCTGACGTCTCGAGTTGCTTAACTCCCGTGATTTCATGGATTATGCTTAAGCAATTCGGCATGTACGAACGCGTGGCGGGGGATGAGGTAGTAAGTGGTGTGGTGGTGGGTGTGGATCGGGCAGGCGGGCCACGCGGTGGGGCTGGACGACTGGAGGACGCGGGCGGGCTGGCGGCGGTGGGGGGTGGCGGCGAGTCTCTTAGCCATCTTTATTACATTGAGTGGGTTCTCAGACGGTCACCCATCCGGGAATCTCTGGTGTCTAGAGTTGCTTAACTTCTGTGACTTGGACCTGGAGGACGCGGGCGGGCTGGCGGCGGTGGAGGTGGCGGCGAGTCTCTTAGCCATCTTTAGGGCATTGAGCGGGTTCGCAAAACGGTCACCCATCCAGGAATCCCTGACGTCTCGAGTTGCTTAACATCCGTTACTTCATGGATTATGCTTAAGCAATTCGGCATGTACGAACGCGTGGCGGGGGATGAGGGAGTAAGTGGTGTGGTGGTGGGTGTGAAACGAGCAGCCGGGCCACGCGGTGGGGCTGGACGACCTGGAGGACGCGGGCGGGCTGGCGGCGGTGGAGGTGGCGGCGAGTCTCTTAGCTAGGGCATAGAGCGGGTTCCGAGACGGTCACCCATGCAGGAATCCCTGACGTCTCGAGTTGCTTAACTCCCGTGATTTCATGGATTATGCTTAAGCAATTCGTCGTTAAGAACGCGTGACGGGGGATGAGGTAGTAAGTGGTGTGATGGTGGGTGTGAAACGAGCAGCCGGGCCACGCGGTGGGGCTGGACGACCTGGAGGACGCGGGCGGGCTGGCGGCGGTGGAGGTGGCGGCGAGTCTCTTAGCCATCTTTAGGACATTGAGCGGGTTCCCAGACGGTCACCCATGCAGGAATCCCTGACGTCTCGAGTTGCTTAACTCCCGTGTTTTCATGGATTATGCTTCAGCAATTCGGCATTTACGAACACGTGGCGGGGGATGAGGTAGTAAGGGGTGTGGGGGTGGGTGTGGTTCGGGCAGCCGGGCCACGCGGTGGGGCTGGACGACCTGGAGGACGCGGGCGGGCTGGCGGCGGTGGAGGTGGCGGCGAGTCTCTTAGCCATCTTTAGGGACATTGAGCGGGTTCCCAGACGGTCACCCATGCAGGAATCCCTGACGTCTCGAGTTGCTTAACTCCGTGTTTTCATGGATTATGCTTCAGCAATTCGGCATTTACGAACACGTGGCGGGGGATGAGGTAGTAAGTGGTGTGGTGGTGGGTGTGGTTCGGGCAGCCGGGCCACGCGGTGGGGCTGGACGACCTGGAGGACGCGGGCGGGCTGGCGGCGGTGGAGGTGGCGGTGCTGGTGGCGGCGCCCGGCGCCAGGGATGCGGAAATTCCTGACGAAGACCGCACGCGCTACGTGTGGGAGGGGCCCTGCTCCTCTTCCTCCGAAGAGGACATCAGTGAGTGAGGGGGACCACATGCACAGGGTGTCCAGGGAGGAAACACGCAATCTTCCAAAATAAGCAATAGTGTGATTCTTGTACTCCTGCCCTTCAAAGGAAGCTAGCAAAACAGTTCCACCGAAATTGATTCAGTACATCCAGAGATTATCTCGCTGAAACTGAGCGCGCTTGTACGAGTATACTAACGAATATTAGTATAGATTCGGGGCGTGTCAATTACTAGGTCATTGGTCTCGAAAGTGTAGTGTTTGTTTTATCGTAGGAGGTGGCGGAAGAAGAAGAAGAACGCCTCCCGGGGTAAAACATTCACATCACCAACGTGACTAACGCCCATAGTAGTGGACGTGTAGTGCGATTTTTGTAACTCTGCCCCTCAAGCCCGTATGGCCACGATGGAATATCACGGGGCATTTCGCGTCTTTCTCTCTCGTACCGCTAGTCGCATGATCGAAAGCACTGCTTGAGACGGTCGCGATCATGCGATACCTGGCGGCACGACTGAAAACATCGCGAAATACCGTGCATATTCCATCGCAAAGACAGGCCTTGAGGCTCAAAGTTAGAAAAATCGCAGAATAAATTTTCGAAAATTTTAAGCATAATTTGTTTAATAAACTTGTTCGATATTTTGAATAGCTGAGCTGCAATAAGCGCTCAAAACCTGGTGCAACAAAATACTTTCTACGCAAAATTTGCATTTTACAAAGATATAAACACACCAGAATATGTAAATTGTTTATTATTTGCAAAATAAATGAATATGTTTGTTCACCAAGGAAAATTCTCACAGTAGGAAAAAAAGACACCCAATTTAGACAATTCCATTGTTTCTTTTGACTGAGAGTGATCACACCTTGTCTTCTACCCGCTCTGCCAACTGTATGCACCGAATGACTTAGTTCATTGGAACAACAGCCACCACTACAGCGACTTTGACCCAGAGGAGGACCTAGGAGTTGAAACCCGAATGTGGTAGGATTTCCGACGGTAGGTGCATAATCAGGTCGAATTTAGTCGTCTGGAGAGGAATTCCAGCGATCGGCTACTCTAAACGGTAGTTTTATGTGGTTTCTCCGATCAATACCGCACGAATGCCGATCAGAGCAGGTGGCCGCTACAATTCTTGTCCAGACTGCGGCCAAATTGGACCTTGGCTATAAAGGCTAGTGCGGGACACATCCAGGACTCTAACCTTAGAACCTCACGGTCAGAGACGATACAGAGGCTTCAGTTATCGTCGTGACTCATCTGTTCCATTACACACACACACAAGACTAAAGCCAAAATTGTTGTTTGTGCAGTGCAGAGAAGAAGAAGAAGCTGTCGCAAGAGAATTAAAGCGACCGGCTGCTCTGCTCAGTAGTTTCTTTGTTTTCGCTGATCTCACTTGGACAGGGGTCCTTAAACTACGGCCCGCGGGTCACATGCGGCCCGCCGAGGACATTTATATGGCCCGCCGGGTTTTAATGGTTTAAAGATTTTTTTCTTAAAATCCGCACATTTTTTTATTATGTGTTAGGGTGTCTAGGGATGGCAAAAAAATCGTTTTTAAACAACGATGTCTTCCAACGATGTCCAATATTGTATTTGTTCCCGTTTTGATTCTTTCACTTCAAAATAAGATATATGCAGTGTGTATAAGAATTTGTTGATAGTTTTTGTTTTACTATAGTTCTATTTTTCTAAGTCTTCCTCTCAAAGCCTGTCTTCACGATGGAATATGTCACGGTATCTCGAGTCTTTCTCAGTCATGCCGCTAGATATCGCATGATCGCGACAGTATCAAGCAGTGCTTGCGACATCAGCGGCAGGGCCGAGAAAGACGCGAATGCCGTGTGATCGGCCGAAGGGGCTTGAGAGGCAGAGTTAGAAAAATTGCACTATATAATCCGGCCCTCCGACGGCCTGAGGGACAGCGAACTGGCCCTCCGTTTCCAAAGTTTGAGGACCCCTGCACTATGAGAATGCCTCTTAGAGCAGGCGGCTACTAAAATTCTCCTCCAGATGCTGCCGACTTCGACCCTAGAGATCTATTAAGTGTCAAAAACCCATGGGGTCTCTAACCGTTGAATGTCTCCGTCAGAGTCGCTGCAGTAGCAACAATTAGCTCTTTCAAACCTCATTACCTTTGGAAAATTTTGTTGCACTAATTGTATGGCTCGGTCCTCTGCACACACCGACAAGGAAATGTCTTGTTGTAAACAAATGCTTCTCAGGTGTTCTACGACATCTTCAGGTGCTTATGAGAACTATTTTCTGGAATACTGAGGGGTGGTTCAGAAATTAGCCTTACCATGCATCAACACACGTAGAAGATAAGATGGTTCAAATGTTGTACCACCGTGGGGACAATGCATTACGCACAGTGGTACCAACGTGCTGAAAAAAAGCCATCTCATCCGTTAGACATACATTACTACTGAAAAAATGCATGACATCGTTCACATTTGTAATCTGCAATATAATCCTGAAAATCCACCACTAGATTTGCAAAAATCGAATGAGGTATGAAGGTAATGGAATCAGAAACATCATATAATCTACATAAAATATATGATTACCAATTTTTGAGAGCAGATTGGATTAGGAAAATACAATTTGCTAATACAATTCTTTAGGTGATGCGGTTTCTTTGAGCACTACTGTACACAGGAGACTAAAACGGAAATCGAATGATCTTGGCTCTCCGGGTGACGCCGCGCCGAAGGCTGTGTTGCCAATCGGCAACACATAAAATATATTATTAGTACCAATTTTTGAGAGCATATTGGATTAGGAAAATACAGAATGCCCACTTTCTTTAGGTGACGCGGTTTCTTTGAGCACTACTGTACACAGGAGGCTAAAGCGGAAATCGAATGATCTTGGCTCTCCGGGTGACGCCGCGCGGTAAGCTGTGTTGCCAATCGACAACACATAAAATGTATTATTAGTACCTATTTTTGAGAGCATATTGGATTAGGAAAATACAGAAGGCCCACTTTCTTTAGGTGACGCGGTTTCTTTGAGCACTACTGTACACAGGAGACTAAAGCGGATGTCGTCGTTTGTGGATCGCAGAGAAGAAGAAGCGGCGGCGGTGGAGGGACGAGGAGGAGGAAGAGGAGGAGTTGGAGGAGCACGAGGAGGAGGAGGCGTTGGACGAGCTCGTCTACTCCCGAGAGGACTGCCTGGACGAGTACCGCTCCCTGCTCGCACAGCGTCCGCTCCTCATCAAGAAGAACATGCTGCTGCAGAAGAAGATCTACGAGTACTGCAAGAAGCGAAAGGTCACACGACAACACGTCCTCTGTATCTCTCTCTCTCTCTCCACTCTCTCTCTTCTCTCTCTCTCTCTATATATATAAATAGATTAGAGAGAGGCCCTTAGCTTATAATATATGAGCTAAGTGCCGTATTCATAGACGATACTTAACATAAGTACGACGCTAGCAGCGTCTCGTGTGGCAACAGCGCATTGGATGGTTCACAGCCACATATATCCTGCGTGAAACGTCCCATCAAGCTGGCCGTAAACTATTCTTATGCATGCATCCGTAGTCATCCGAGAGGTAACCTAACCTACACAGTTACTTAATAGTGGTAGTAACTTAAACAATGTCTTCAATAGTGGGAAATCGGTAAACCTCGGTTAATTGTAGCTGATTTTTGCCACCAAAGTTTACCAAAACATGTGCTTTCGTCCGGGTAAAACGCTACCTTTTCTTAAATATTCTTGATTATTGTGCATTTCCGGAGGGTTGTACATATCACGTAAATATATAGTTGCTACGGAGAACAATGCAGTTATAAACATTTTTATAATGTTCAAAATCGTAGTCTATTTCCATTTCTTTCACATTACGACTATTTTCAGCCCACCAAGAGACGATTCACTAATAGCTATAAGTGGAAGCTGGACCTTCCTTATAGATATAAGAAGTTTCTTATGCAAGGGGATAAGTTGCCACTATGAATTGAAAAACGTTATAAGGAACTCCTTAAGGTTTTCCTTATTATAAATGACGACTATGAATACGGCCCAAAATCTCGACACTGTTGGACCGATCTCATGAAAGCTGGCACTTCTACGTATTTTTTTCACCTTCAAAGAAACGTTTTTCACACCGTAATCTACAAAATGAGCTCTTCTCGAACATTCTATTACATTTTTGCTGGTCCTTCGCTTCCCGACATTATCTGCAGGTCCCACTCATCTGCTTAGAGACGTGCAGAATATGAAAGTAAATGTGAATGAGAGGTACAGAGCGGCAGAGACAGAGACTCACAGAGACAGAAAGGGACAGGTTGAGGGAAGGAGGGAGAGAGTGAGAAAGGGAGATTGGAGGAGAAAGAGGGAGATGAAGGGCAGAACAACGTCTGTCGGGTTTTCCTAGTTGTCTGTACTTAGGTTCTTATTTATTGGCGCGTGAGGGACTATCTTCACGATTGAAAATCTCATGGCTTTTCGCGTCTTTCTCGGTCGTTGCCGCTGGATATCGCATGATCGCCGGCACTGCTAGATAGGTCACCATGCGAACTCTAGCGGCACGACCGAGAAATGCCGTGAGATATTCCATCGTGAAGACAGGCCCTGAAATGCGCCATGAAATAAAACCCAACATTGCTTACTCTTTCACGCTTGCATCACTCTTGAATGGCACCCCTTAGGCTGTCACGTGAAGATCACGATGAAAAAAATTACATGACAGGGGACATCATGTTCTCTACTACGAATTATTACGGTTTCTCGGATCCATTACCCTTTAACGACGTTCCTTACGCCTTTCGACAGACACGGCTCCTCAATGACATTGCGCATTCTTCTTCGCATGCATTGCTTTTCATCGACATTGCACACACTTTCGTGCACGCATTCTTCAACAACGTTTACTTCCTATTTCTTGCTTGCGTCAATTTTTAATGAAATTCCTTGCGTATTTCGACATGCATTGGTCTTCAAAGACAGTGCACACAATTTCTCTATTGTAATACTCTTCAAGGACATTGTTTAGGCTTTCTAGTATGAGTTTGTCTTCAATTGAACCACAAATCTCTTTCTAACATGCATTCTTGTTGATATGAATAAGTTCTCACCATTGTGGTTTCCCTGTGATTGTCATTGCACCTGCTGGCATTGATGGCAATTTATTGAATATTGAGAAGCCTTTTTCTCAAGCTAGTTCAGAGCTCTCATCACAGAGCAACTGCTCCTCCA
>JAHLJT010005437.1:82334282-82362352 GCA_031308135.1 Acheta domesticus | reverse complement strand
GGCTAAGAGACTCGCCGCCACCTCCACCGCCGCCAGCCCGCCCGCGTCCTCCAGGTCGTCCAGCCCCACCGCGTGGCCCGGCTGCCCGAACCACACCCACCACCACACCACTTACTCCCTCATCCCCCGCCTACGCGTTCGCACATGCCGAATTGCTAAGCATAATCCATGAAAACACGGAAGTTAAGCAACTCGAGACGTCAGGGATTCCTGCATGGGTGACCGTCTGGGAACCCGCTCTATGCCCTAGCTAAGAGACTCCCCGCCACCTCCACCGCCGCCAGCCCGCCCGCGTCCTCCAGGTCGTCCAGCCCCACCGCGTGGCCCGGCTGCCCGAACCACACCCACCACCACACCACTTACTACCTCATCCCCCGCCACGCGTTCTTAAGGACCGAATTGCTTAACCACGCTCCGTGAAGTGACGGATGTTAAGCAACTCGAGATGTCGGGGATTCCGGGATGGGTGGTCATCTGAAAATCCAGGTTAACTAATTACCTTTACTCTCAATGCCCTTACGTAGGCTAAGACACTTAGTCTCCGCCAGCATCATCGCCACCTCAAAAGCTGCAACCTCGCTCGCGTTTTCCCAAGTCATCCAGCCACGTGGCCGACCTGTTCGATCTGCACACAACAACCACACCACTTACTGACGCGACCCCCCGCCACGCGTCCGTAAAGGTCGGCGTCTTATGCAAATTGCTTAATCATGCTCCATGAAGTCGCGGAAGTTAAGCAACTCGAGGCAACACGGATTACTGGATGGGTGGCTGGAACTGGGAACCCAGTTTAACTGATTATTCACGGGCTGAATTCCCTAAAGATAACAAAGACGCCACCCGCCCCGGCCGCCAGCCCACTGCTTCGCCATCTGCCTGCCATCTGCCCGATCTGCACCCACTAGCACCTAAATTACACCTCCACCGTCCAAACGACCTTAAAGACCGGCGACATCAGCCGAGTTGCTTAACCGCACTCCGTGAAGGTAAGCAATTCGAGACCCCAAATACTCCTGGATGGATGACCATTGGGAACTCTTGTTAAGAAATATATAGTAATTCACTGCGGTTCTCCGGTGGTCACCCATTCAGGATTCGTAGATATGGGTCCTCAATGTTTTTTAAATATAACTTTTTATGCTAATTGTTCACTTATTTTAATTGTTTGTCACTAAAATATATTATATTATGGCATCACCTTTGTTTTCCAAACAACAAAAAAATAATTAGTGTTGAAATTTGTTAATACTAGTATTTATTAACACGTTAAATCATTTGCAGGTAAATTAGTAGAATTGATTGCACAACGTTTCGTGAAAGTTGGTATTTTTTACATCTTCAAGGGTGTTTACAGTTTGCAAGACACCATTGTTTTCAGAGCAAAAAACATTCATAAATTCCACTGGATGCTATTGTCAAAATTTTGTAGTAACATAATGTGTAATACATAAAAGGAATTGCTAAAAGCATTTATATTAGTTTTTTTTGTTTATCTTTTTTGGATATTGTCTTTGAGCAAGTAATTGTCAAAGGGGACCAGTCATTAACATACACACGTAATATATCGTCATTGATGATAGATAATCTATGTGAAAAAAAAACAATTTTACGGGAGGAAGGAAAAACCTTTTTTGACGACAATAATGTACATTTGACAAAGTTTAGGCACTGTACACTGTTTATATAATAGTTTTAAATATTTATTTATTGTATATTTTTCAAAAAACTTCTTACGAAAACTTCCCATGTGGCTCTTACCAAATACGAGATATTCTATTGTTAATAAAATATAAAAGTCACATAGGTTTTTTTATTATCTATTTTAAGACCACAATTTCTAGTTTTCATTGGAAATTTTCTTATCATAAGTAATACCACGAGTGGTTTGGAATTTGTCAATAAATCCCCGATTCGCGAAGCGAGGGGTGGTATTTAACAGGATTATTCCACGAACGACTCGTAGGCCTCGCTCGTAAAGAAGTGTTGTGCCAAAGTGCATACATACATTCCATGAATGAAATTATGTTCAACAAAGTTCGAAAATGCGCCAAATATAGAAAAAATCACTGGGAGCTATGTTAAAGTAAAAGAGGTTATGTTATAGTATATACGTCGTTTATTGGACTCAGACATAGCACTCGATGTATAACGCCTCCTAAGAGAGATGAGTCACAGTTTATGATTGGCTAATAGAGAGATGCGGTAAGCAAAATCGGATAGAAAAAGAGATAACTTTTTGAGAAATACCGCCTTGAGTGGAGCATTTCGTATGTATAGTTAAACACTGTTGGTTTTAATTTCACGAGTGGAATAGTCAACCTAATGAACTAACAAATTCTTATTCATTGAAACCAAAATGTAACTAGTGGTGTTTAAAACAGAACGTACTTTCTGGCCCGTACTTTCACGAAAAATTAAGCGGAAAGTACTCAAATTTTTCGAAAAATTTTACATACATTTATTTCAAAATCTATCTGTACGGAACATATTTCAGAAAGGAAAAAATATCTATCCTTAATATTTTAGTTGTAGGAAGACGCCAAAAATATTTTGAACTTTGTACTTTTGAATTTTGAACAATTTTCAAAAATTTGGTGTTTTTCACCAACATCGGACCTATACTGTTGTTTTAAATGTCCCTTCGTACTATCCAGCAACAAAATTTAATCAAAACGATAAAGCCATTTTTTGAAAATATGGACTATGTCCCAGAGGCTTCATGTAGAGTACCCCGAAAGTTAAAATTCAAGATGGTCGCGATATCAGCTCGATCGATTAGGGAATATCAATTTTGGAGAAAATCAACCGAATGGTTTAGCCGCTAGTGTTGTTCACAGTCGGTCGACGTACACACGGACAGATAGACGTTTAGTGATCATTCGATTTTTCGGTATCAAGGACCCACAAAACATCGATTCTGCCCTCACTCCGTGTTAGAACATTTCTTTTTAAATGTAGCAACTGGATTTAGCCATTTTTTTCATTACCCAGGCCCCTGTAATATGAGTTTTCTGCCGAAAATTTACGTGTTTTTTTCGCGCAACCTTACATAACTTTGTCTCTACCAAATAGTATAAAAGATAATAGTGGAAACTCGGGCAAATAAGCATGGGCGGCACAAGGGACAAGCCCCTAGCGGCCTGAGGTGTACACTACAAGACAGGCGTAAATGTTGCCAATAGAATACAACCGTGTATACCATTATCTATCATCATTATCATTGGTTTTAATTTATACATTAAAGTACTTGCGACAGAGAATCAAATAACAATATCTACAACGAAAATTCTTCTACCAAATTATCTCTCAGACAATTACGAACAAACTTGACTTTCACACCTTGTGAGTTGGCACACACGAATTCTTGCGCTGTAGTTTACACCTCGAACCCCAGGAGAGCGCTGCTTTACTGTCACCAGAATAGTCGAGGAGTTTCCACTATTATCTTTTATACTATTTGTCTCTACTACGTAGCGAGAAAATAAAAATGGCCGATTCTATCACGTAGGAGAGTGTCCATCATCAAGGACGACATTCCAACTGACCTTGCCGGCGCCTGCCTTTTTGGCGATGTGTTCCACCGCCTCCTCCGCCGGCGCCACCGGCGCCTTGCGCATCACCGCCTCCGCCGACCCCTGCGCACACGTGTCATACTGTTCTCTCTCTCTCTCTCTCTCTCTATATATATATATATATATATATATATATATATATATATATATATCAAAGTTGGGTTAGTTACATCATTCATAAATCGAGAAGGGCGGGACCAATTTTAATTATCTCTGTTTTGTTGGATTCATCTCCGCCCCGAATAGCAGAATAACTATTAAAATATCGGGGAAATGGCGCTAGATGGCGCTGTAGAATAAAAAACTAAATATTAATGTCCAATGCCGAGTGTAGCTACACTCGGGAGGATTTTTTTAAAATCTATATCGTTAAATAACTCCTAAACAAAGCGTTCTAGGTTAAAATTTTGAGGCCAAAAGAAAAATGTCTCACACTGTAATCTACAGGATGAGATCTTCTTGAACATTTCATTTTTGCTGGTCCGGCGCTTCTGAGACTGAGACAGGGACAAAGAGAGACGGAGAGAGAAAGTGGGGAGAGACGACGAGAGAGAGGCGGAGAGAGAGAGGTGGACAGAGTGAGGCGGACAGAGAGAGACGAAGAGAGAGGCGGAGAGATAGAGGCGGACAGAGAGAGGCGGACAGAGCGAGACGAAGAGAGAGGCGAACAGAGCGAGACGAAGAGAGAGGCGAACAGAGAGAGACGAAGAGAGAGGCGGACAGAGGATGGCGGACAGAGAGAGACGAAGAGAGAGGCGGACAGAGAGAGGTGGAGAGAGGAGAGGCGGAGAGAGGAGAGGCGGAGAGAGGAGAGGCGCAGAGAGGAGAGACAGAGAGGCGGACGGAGAGAGAGGAGAGGCGGAGAGAGAGAGGCGGACAGAGAGAGGTGGACAGAGAGAGGCGAAGAGAGAAAGGCGAAGAGAGAGAGGCGGACAGAGAGAGGCGGTCAGAGAGAGGCGGAGAGAGGAGAGATGGAGAGAGAAAGGGAGAGGGGAGGAGAATAAGGGAGATAAAGGGCAACATCTGACGGGCTCCGCTAGTGGTTAGACATAGGGGCGGATGTTGATGACCTAAAACATCAAAAAAATATCAATAAAGTGCTGCCAACTCTTTGCACTCAAAAGCAACGAGCATAATGCACGTCCTACTGCTTGTACGGCATGTAAGAGCTGCCACGAGAATAATGGCCACTAGCGCGTATCAGTATGTAATGTGACATGTCCTACAACTTTTAGGGCATATCTGAGATGCCACACCAAAATTTCTAATTAACTCGTAGGGCCTACATATTTTCCTTGTATGTAAAATAAAGTTTGCATTGTTGAATCCATCCGGAGTACCAGAATACCATTTATTTTTAATCAATGTTCACGCAATAATGTGCGAACGAGCTGGAAAGGGGGAATGCCGAGTATCGGCTTTGAGCTGTCCAGCATTTTTTCCATTGTCATCTAAGGCATACCTTACGAGTTGTAAGACCTCGCAGTGCTGCAAAACGTCCGACAGCAGAGTGCATTCATGTGTGGCATGTCATACATACCATACGAGTGCAAAGGGTTAAAATGTTTTAAAAAATTACCCAAAAGCAAAAAAAAAAAGAAGAAGACAAAACAAATTTTCATCGAAACCAGTTCAGATAAACAATTCAATCTGTTGGCATGCTTGTCAGATTGGGTAATTTTGTCCCCTAAAGGGGATTTTTTCCTTGTGGGGAAAGAATGTGGAACATAAATGGAAAGGGAAATGTTTGGGGATGTTTGGGGAAATTATTTTCATCCCGAGTCGAGATAGAAATGTTCATTCATGAGAAAAACGAAGATAGTTTAGGGCTTTGAGCATCTCAAAGGATGATAATTGGTTCATTTGAAAAACTTGAAGTTAAGGGGACAACCAATGGAATCGTCAGGAACAGCTCATGTCGTTGGTCCATAATTTGGAGAATATTTTTCGTTTTAAACTTGGGGAATTTTTTTTCACTGGAGAGGTTATTTGCTGAAAATCCTTATTAGTGGTGGGGAAAGATCTCGCGACATCATAAAAGCCAGCATTACTCTTGTCTCTGCAACGACTCTGACTGGGAGGTCCTAGTATTCGAATCCCGACGGTGACAACTTTTCGAAACTAGTATAATTGCTAGGTCAGCTGCTGGAGAAGAATTCTAGCAAACCGACTCTTCTTATCTGTAGTTTTCCGTGGTTTCTCCGATCAATGTCTGGCGAATGCCGGAGATGTTCCCTAACAAATGGGCCACGGGCCGCGCGCGATCTTTCCTGACGCGCACTGAACTATAGTGCTCCAGGAAAGTCAATCCACACTGAGCCGAGTTAGGGCCTCCTTTTAAGAATTGCATTTACGTTGGTAGCAACCAGATCACTGGGAAACAAGTGGAGGGTACAATACTTCCAGCATCGTCTCCTACATTATTTCAGTAGTATGCCTTACTTTTGTGGCTCTCACACGCAACCAATCTCTATAAATGTGATCTGTAAAGAAAGATAATTTCACGGAGACGTGACGAATTGCACTTTGATTTGTTTAAAAAACGCATCTAATAATTAGAGCCTATAGAATATGTAACTGTATGTGTAATGACTAATTACTTGATATGTTATGCGATTGAATTACACGGGTGTACATCTTTGCTTGATAATAAAGTTAAATAAAAATAGTTTGTATTGTCAAGGGTTATCAGTTACAAGGTGACATGTAATAGAACAAGTGACGGAGAATAAGAGGGTCTTGAAAAATATACATTACAGGCTAATATAGAAATGGAAAAATTAGGAAGAGGGTGGGTTATAGCTTGCCAGAGTTCTCGCACGGGTACGCTAGTCTGTTATTATTGTGCTGAGAACGTATTTACATTTTCTTTTGTTACAAGCTACAGCTCGTGCTACCAACATAATTTCTATTGCTAGCACTCTCACCAGCAAGATGCCACTGCGGAGACACTTTCCTGGCGCTCCTCCACGCTGAGTTATGTAGACAGGTGCCTTATCTCACCATCCAGTGGGGGGTGAAACATTGCCACCCCCTGTGATAAAACATTCACTACACTAACGGGACTAACAACCTTAACAGTTGACGTGCCCGGAATCGTCAATAAAATAAAATCAATTAAACCTTTGACTTGCAATGGCGCGAGCAGAACGACTCAAATTGCTCTAGGAAAGTGACGATTTTTTATAAAGGGCAAATTTAATGGTACCCCAAACCACCATGACAGTAGATCATTTTGAATCCCAACCATCTATTTTTCACATTTCACACGAATTCCATTTAACCCTACATTTCAACTCTTTGTTTAAAAAATACGCACATTCAGAACTCCCAAGATACATGTGATAAGCGAAAGAATCGAACAAATTTGTGAGAAGATAACTCGTGCAGCATGGGCCAGAAAACTCACGTCTCCCTCCTCTTCCTCATCCTCTTCTCCCCATTCTTCCTCTCCCAGTCTCCCTCCTCCTCTTCGTCTCCTTCAAGGTCTGAACCTTCCTTTGTTTCTTCATCGAGCACTTCTTCGCCGCCAAATACTTCATCTCCGCCTTCTTCTAGGAAAATACACACAGCACATAACAGAAACATAACAGTACATAACAGAAAAACGATGATGTAATCATGGGTTTTAATACACGAGTGTGATATTACGATACGAGTGAGGAACAAGAGAGTATCGTAAACGTCACACGAGTGTATTAGTTGCATCGTGTTTCATAAGGCACTTTTCTACGACTTAGGGTAACTTTTATAAGTCAAACTTTTACATTGAATCGTTTCGTGACAGTTGACATGCAAGATTCAGCCATGCAGCGCTGTCCCAACTAAAACGCGCTCGCGGCGTTACAATGACCATTAAACACGAATTAAAACACTAATTAAAAGCTTCGGAATTGTGTTATTTGAAAAACGCGGCTAGAATAGAAACGGAAAGATGGCGTCATGCGCAATTTTGACAAGTTCGCGGGAAGCGGAAGAGCATCATTCTCTAAGCATCTTGCTTAGAGAATATCGTGTTGTATGATCGCTAAATGATTGTTTGTGACTATCATTTGTGTTTAATGTACTGTCTTATATATCATTCTTGTCACATCCACGGAAAACATCAAAGTGGTGAGGGAGTTCTTCTCATTATTTGGAAATTGTATTTTATACATTTTGTTACAAACATTACTTTAATGATAGCAGGATTTGCTGTTACAGGTCAAAACAATATCCAAGTATATATGTGTAAAATCTTGGTAAATATAAAACATAATGTATATTCCTGAACACGCAGTATTTTCTGTGGTAACTTTTCTACACTACTTCCTTTTGGGCGACGTAATCGCAAGGGTTCAGCTGGTGAAACGTAATGGTAGTTGAACACAAAACCAACAATACCTGGAGGCTGCGATGTGTCTTCTTCTCCCCCTCCTTCTACCACCTCTCCCTCCCCCCTCATCCGCCTCCACGCTCGCGACAGCTTCTGCACCTGCAGACAAACACACGCTGACACTCATAAGGGGGCAAAAAAGAGAGGGGCAGCTGGGGCTAGGGATGCCAAAAAATCTACGTTTTTAAAACATCGATAAGTTCGATCTGAAACATCGATATAACATCCGTCCTTTATGTAATGATGTTGTTTTCTTCATATCGATGTATTTTTTCCAGAAATATCGATGTTTTCAAAAACAGTTTCATGATATAATTAAAAAATATAAAAACTATTTTTTTGTGAATTGCTCAAAACCAACAGCTACTGACATCTATCACTGTTGTCGATGCCTAGACGGAGATATTTCTTTATGGTTATGTGGGGAGTTTGTCCAGGATGTCTTACTTTGGGAGTTTCACACACGATAATTTAAAAAAAATATCTATTACATTTCATGGGCAGATGTAAGGGCAGCGATGAAGATTCCTTCTTTACATTCGATAAAGATTATTTTTGACATTTTATTTATATTTGACTAAACAATAAATATAACTCACTTTAGTACATGAATAAAAATGGAAATGGGATGGAAAAACACCACTTGTTTTATTACACTATTAAAACATCGACGTCTTAAACATCAATGTTTTTTGTCGATGTTTTGAGCGACTTTTTCTCTGTACGTGGAAAAAATAATAATTATAAAATATGTCATCAAAATTGTACTTTTGCAATGTTTTTTGTTGCAATTTTTGAAAATGCAAAGTTCACTGAAAATGAGACCTGAGTCAATTTCATGAGCGTACTTTACACTATTCGATAAAAAGTTTTTGAACATTGAAACCGTTTTTGAGAGAAAAATTGTTTTAAAATTGACAATATTTCAAGTTAAATTCCGCAAAAACTTCTCACTTTTTGAAAAATCCTGCACGACCATGTTCAATGTCTCTCTTTTAAGAACATTTTCATTAAGAAATATATGTAAAATTTATGGGAAGGAAAGCATTCATCATTGATGTTACACATCCTGCGCATTACATCAATAAAACAGAAACAGATAAAATTACAAAGAACAATCCGTTCTCAATAGGAATGAAAGAAATATACAAACTTGTCTGATCAAAGTTTACCAATTATAACAGCAACCGGTCTTGATAATAAAAATCTAAGGTATTCTAGGGAAAAATTAAGTCTTTCTCCCCACAAAATTATTCGAAAAGTCTAAAGATCAATCATTCTTGAAACCAGCCGGATTGTTCACTCGGTTCTAAATATGTGAAGCTAGGAATGTGGTGTGCTTAAGGATGCCTCAAACCTTCGAACCCAGGTGAGAATCCCCTCAGAAATAATTAATAGTAAGAAGAAGAAGAAACTTCCAGGTAATTGGTAATTCAAAAGACTGGGAAATGCAAGAAATCGCTTTATTTGGAACAGCCCACGTTTTGCGCAAAGTATTCTAGAGGCACCGATAGTCCTCTAGATCTGCTCCTTAGGTAGCTGGATGCAACCTGGAGTAGAGTTTATAATCAGCCGACTCATAACATCTTTAATCGTGATGTAGTGGAATGATAATAATAATCATATTTTCGGACTTCTGTATTACCCGCGCACGTTTTCTTGATCCCTCATTTCGCTAGATGCGAGAGCAGAGAGGGTTGGTTATTTCGATGACAGGACTTTAATAACAAATTTCTAGTTCGTCTTTCCATTCAAAATAGTTTCTATTATGCGGGATCAATCATTTCTGCTTATCAGTTAGTAATGGAGTGGGGGTAGGTATTTCAGGACTCACGAAAACATGCGGAGGTAATATTTATTCCACGTATGTGAGCCATCATTCATCGAGAATCCTTACTGATACAATCCAGAAGGCGGTGAAATACATTATAAACAGTCCCCAGCTCTCTTATCAAGTACAAACGTATAGTGAACTCGTAATACATTCTATATATTGCATTCTGTTACGAATCCACCAAATTTCGACCATCAAAGTGTTTTCTGCTGTCGTCAGCATCAACACGTGAAGGGCGCGAAGGAAAACCTACCTTCTTCTGCTTCTTCTCCCTCAGTTTCCGCCTTCTGTCCCTCCTGCTTCGTCTTCCGGTATAACCTCGCCCGCCTCTCAGCCGGGTCTTCCTCAGCTTCCGAACATGTTCTAGTTGGTTATCGGAGCCTCTGGAGCACCTACTGCCACACGCACATTCACGCTACGTTCACTAGAGCTAACTACGTTCATTTGTTGATAACGTTCCCAAGCGACCAAGTGGTTGAGGTCGCAGCGATATGTTGCAGACTATCCCCAGATGGAAAGAACAGAAATAGCATGTTTCGCTGATGACACAGTACTGTTTACAACAAACAAAGATGTAGATCAAGGTAGAGAAATTCTACAATCATCGTTAGATACATTTATAAATTGGTGCTCAAAATGGCAAATAAAAATAAACCCCATTAAATCACAACCCAAGATATTTACGCTACGACGATCTAAAATGCCAAACCCACTAATCATTAAAAATGTAAATTTAAAATGGATCAAAAAGGTCAACCAGTAAGATATTTAGGAGTACTTCTTGACCAAAAACTAACGTGGAAGTATCACATTAAAGAAATAGCCAATAAAACATACGTGAAAATTGCAAAACTATATCCACTTATAAATAACCACTAAAGACTAAGCATAGAAAATGGGATAACTCTATTCAAATCCATTATCAGGCCATCGCTTACTTACGCCTGCCCAGTCTGGGGTGGAGCCGCAAAAAGTAATTTGGAGAAAATTCAGGTAGTTAAAAACAAATTTTTAAGACGCATAATTAAAGCACCATGGTACGTGTCAAATAGACAAATTAGAAACGAGTTGAACATAGAAAATATAACTACTTACATTAGTAAACTATCAGCAAAATTTTTTGAAGCATTACCAGAAGCAGAATGCGTTAAAAACTTCAATCTAGGACGATCAGCAGAAGACATAAAAATTATTTCAAGGTTCCCCAAGGACAAACTACGCCCTCCATAAACATTCAAATAAGAAAGCAAATTGGATTAAAAAAATGATAAACTTACAGACATTACATTCAATGATAGAATACTACAAATTCAAATGAAGTTTAAAAAAAAAATTTCAAAAACTAAATCGTAACAAAGTGAGAGGGAGCTTCAAATAAATGAACCTCCCCGCCTGCCTATGCCCTAACCCTGTTCTAGTGTTAAATAATTAAAAGCTCTGTAAAATCAATGGATAGGACAGACAGAAAATAAAGCTGTTAAAACAACGATATGTCACGGTTGGATGACACTTGGATCTACATAAATTAAAATTAATATAAATGAAATCCGGTTCATTTGAGAAAAAAAACTACTAAATTATGAAATGTGATGTGCCATGATCAAATCACGGCACGATTATTTTCAATTGAGGGGTTTCATACTACAACCAAACAAGTCCAAAATTCCACATTGTGAGATATTTCGCCAAATTATTTCCTACGGCTGTTGCTATCTGCTGGGACATTTGCTTTTCGCAAGTGCCAAATACATTGAAAAATACAAGGCAGGAAAAGCCAATTTATCACCAATCATTCTACGGTAGGAAGTTTTTTTGCTTATTGAAACGTCCTGGATTTTGGTTTAGTTTGGATCTTGTAAAATCCCTTCAATTATTCTTAAACCTGCAACACAATATTAGATGTTTTTCAGGCCACTGACACGAAGATTCATATTTTTACGTACAAATGCTACGTTAAGCAATTTTAAAGCATGGAATTTCACAGATATGCTTGTGAAAACGAAGCTAGATTGTATTCATTTGTAAAAATAGATTGTATTTGTGATATCGGGCGATCCACGATATCACGTGACCGTCTGGGCACAAAGACCTGGGCGATCGACCGTACGTAAGACTAGGAACCAGGTTGCAGCCAGCGGTAGACGGCAGATTCTACAGGCGTCTTCGGCAGATTCTAGGTTCGAATACTGACGGTGGCAGGATTTTCGACATTAGCCAGATAACTAGGTCGCTGCCGCTGCCTGGAGGAGAATTCAAGCGACCGACTGCTCTCATCGATACTGTTCCCGTGGTTTCGTCGATCAACTCCAAGCGAATGCAAGAACAGTATCCTCAAAAACGGTCACGGACCGCGCGCGATCTTTCCTTCCTCTTCCTTGTCATTTTCTCACCCCTTACTTACACACACACTCACACATGTCGGGAGACTGGTCGGGAGCCTAGAGCTTGTCCAGACCGGAGAAGGTGCTCCGCCGGAGGAAATACCTGAAAGGGGAAACCCCACAAGCGGACCTGTGGGTCAGCGTCGGATAATTACATACAGAGTCGAGGAACACTACCACCTCTAGGGATATAACACGGAAAACACAACACGTACAGGACTAATGATCATAGTAGTTGACTCGCTTTGAAACAATCGTTCATTGCCTTGTTGTTCCCTGAATCTAATAAAATTCCACAAGAAAAATAATTGACTCGTCACAAGATTGGCAGCCCCCTGCTTTTTATTTGGTCCGTTGTACTTTGTAATTAGATTAAACTGTTCCTTCCACCATTCATTATTCCTCCTATGTTTTTGCTTTCATATACATTCCTTTCAATATCCGGCACTCTTAGGTTCCTTTAAAGACTCCCTTTCAGGCATATACCTGATAACTTGAAAGTAGACTTAAACAACATTAGGAATCCAAGACCTTCTTTTTATGGTCCCTAAAATGTTCTCCAAAAAATAAAAATACGCGTTTTCTACTTTCGTAAAAATGCGGTATATAATTGTTTTAAAAATAACCTTTTCAGAAAAAATGATTTTCTTCGTGCAAAATATTGGTGAACAACAATCCCATAAAATGATTTTCCAAAAATAATACGCACACACTGCTCAAGAACAACAAATAAAACACTGTCGTGCATCATTGTAATGCGTTAAACATTATAACAAAAAATTTCTTCATAAATACTGCAATAACTTTGTATAGTATTTATACAGTAAAAAGACCTTGCGTTTCTCCCAAGAATATCAAAAACTTGCTGTTCCGTAATGAAACATGAAAATAACAATATTCAATGGCGGTTTGCCTCATCCTTGGAACCTTGCTGTCACATAACATCAAGTACGGTCGTAAAGAGTGGGGTAATGAATATGAAAATTCACCCGCAATGCGCAGTCTGAGAATAGGTGGAATAAAATCAAAAAATTTGCATTTTTTAAAATGAAAATCAAGTATTTTCATTTTTTAATTTTTCTCGAGTGCCTGGGAGTTTAAAAATCCAATTCGCACCTCTCACAAGGTCATTATCTGTTTAGTTTTCTCTCAATTTCTGCGCAAATACTAAATTATCCTTCCAGCGGGAGCGCATAAAATGTTCACACCAGCAGGCGCGTGTCGTAAATTTTACAACATTCAATGACACTTGAAAAAATCAAAGAAATTGTAGAACAATGGTATTTTATGTCACATTATAATATCTAAGAATGATATTTACTACCAAAAAACATGTACGTTGATGAACGTTTTGTATTTAGTAACAAAAAGATCTTGTTCCGATCCAGTATCATTCTGATACTCGTCTATATTTTTCAACATTCATTTACTGTCACTGTCACAATCCAATTCATGATCTTCCTCCGATCAGACAGCTCTTGAAGATTATTCTGATTTTCGTTCACATGAATTCCTTTATCTGGACATTTTACAGAAAATTTCGATTAGGCCAAATTATTATACAATATTTTAGCACAACAGCCGGCGCGCAGCGTGAAGTTTACGTCACTAAGCACTTTTCCCGAATAGAGCGTTACAAAAACTGAATATCGCGTGCAAACTAAACAGTGACTGCAGGAATGCATCACTAAAGATATCTGCAAGGAGTACCAAGAACGCAGAAAGTCTTTGACAACAATGAGTTGACGGCAAAACAAAAAAAATCTGCTATTGTCGTAAAATTTACTACAGCGCCCCCGCTGGAAGGTTAATAATATAGTAGTTTAATAGGTAATCGGGGTAATGAGCTGCACCCCGCCAGACTCACCAGCACGGCGCAGAATCCTGAACGATATTTCGTTTATTTGATTTTTTCAATGAAAATTTGAAACGTTACATTGTTTTTGTACTTTTCCCTAGATCCTGTGTATCCGACAACCCACCAACCCTTCAAACAGACCGAAGGCTGCTTAATTTTCTCTCAATTAATGCTTGTATTGAACATTAGTAAAATAGTTTATATTTGTGATTATGTATTTCGCTTCTGGGGGAACCGAAGTCCCAAACCCCCTAAATACGTTAAAAATAATGTTTTTTGTAATCGTTAATTGTAAATTTACTTAAATATGTGAATTCATAATGGAAATACTCATTGAGTTATGATGCGATCCACATGTAGCAGTTTGATTTTAATAAATTTAGAAACAATATACAAAATAATAGTTTTTGTGGGACACGGGCCCCATGCCTCCCCTGAATTTGCTACACCGATGCCCTTCCATCACGGTAATAATTCAACAAAACACGGAAGAATTCTCCAATTGTCGCTGGCACCTCAACAGGTCGGGGACTGTGGAGCGTGCCGTTGGTTGCGCGTTTGCTCGACAGATGGCGGTGATGCGGCACGAGCGTCGACGTGAACCGTGGGTCGACATTGTGGTTGTGAATCTGGCGCTGAGAGGAAGTGCCCGAACGACGGAACCCCCAGTCGCAAGCAGTAGGCCCCTCCTGACAACAGACCTTCCAGTCGAGACACCTGCTGTCAAAAGGGTGAGTCCACGATCTGTTTTCTTTCGTTGTCGTTTCGATAAGTGTTATTTTACGTACTTAACTACATTGTGTTCTTCTAGTACGACAAATTAAATATTGTTTGAACATCCTGATTACCTTTCGGATTTCAAAACAATCAAAGGTAGACGCATCCTCAAGCATACACGAATTTTCTGATCCTCATATTCGTGACAACTAAGTGTAAGACGCTTTTGTAACCCGGAAATCTCTATCTTCCAACAATGTCTTGTGTATCTGTTAGGGAGGACAATCTTTAGCTATATATTTTGACTAAAATAGTCGATAGAGTCATTTTCCACTTGTTATTCATTGTGGATAGTTAGTATAGATTCATAATGAATATATCTACGAGGATGTGCTTTACAGAGATGAATTAAAGTGTGGTGGATTGTAGTAAGGAGAAAAATAATTGATAATGTGGCGAATGGGGTGAGAGAACTATGAAATTGATGCTGGCATGAAGTAGGAGAGAGGATGTAATGGGGAAGGAAAGATCACGCGCTGTCCATGCCCCGTTGCTTTAAGTACGTTTTACCCGGTATTCCCTCCTTAATTGATTGGGGGGAAGAGCAGCCCATCTCCTTCCTCTAAGGGATGGGGGTGGGGACAGAATGGGGAAGAAAAGATCGCGAACTGTCCGTGCCTCGTTGCTTGAGGTAAGGCTTAAGGTAACGTTCATCCAGTTTGTATCTCTTGCCCATCATGTTTGGGGGAATGAAGAATCTATGGGGAACGTGGGAGAATCCCTGTTGGCTGCAGTGGGGACAGGCTGGAGAAGGAAGGATTGCGCACTGTCCGATGGTCTTGGCTTGAGGAATTTCTTAAGTGACTTTGCATCCCGTTGATATGTCTGACCTCTCTAGTAGATGGGGAATGTGGGAGCAATCCTGTTGGTAGCAGTGGGGACAGACTGGGGAATAAAGGATTGCGCACTGTCCGTTGGTCTTTGCTTGAGGTATTGCTTAGGAGACTTTGCATCTCGTTTGTATATCTTGCCCCTCTAGTTGATGGCTAACGTGGTAGCCACCCTATTGGTGGCAGTGTGGACTGACTGTGAAAGGAGGGATCGCGCGCTGTCCGTTGGTCTTTGCTTGAGGTATTGCTTAGGAGTTTTCATCCCATTTGTATCTCTTGCACCTTTAGTTGATGGCGAAAGTGGTAGCAACCCTTCTGGTGGCAGTGTGAAGTAACTGGAAAAGGAATGATCGCGCGCTATTCGTTGGTCTTTGCTTGAGATATTGCTTAGGAGACTTTGCATCTCGTTCGTATCTCTTTCCCCTTTAGTTGATGGCGAAAGTGGTAGCAACCCTTCTGGTGGCAGTGTGAAGTAACTGGAAAAGGAATGATCGCGCGCTATTTGTTGGCCTTTGCTTGAGATATTGCTTAGGAGACTTTGCATTTCGTTCGTATTTCTTTCCCCTTTAGTTGATGGCGAAAGTGGTAGCAACCCTTCTGGTGGCAGTGTGGAGTAACTGGAAAAGGAATGATCGCGCGCTATTCGATGGTCTTTGCTTGAGATATTGCTTAGGAGACTTTGCATCCCGTTCGTATCTCTTGCACCTTTAGTTGATGGCGAAAGTGGTAGCAACCCTTCTGGTGGCAGTGTGGTGTAACTGGAAAAGGAATGATCACGCGCTATTCGTTGGTCTTTGCTTGAGATATTGCTTAGGAGACTTTGCATTCCGTTCGTATCTCTTGCACCTTTAGTTGATGGCGAAAGTGGTAGCAACCCTTCTGGTGGCAGTGTGGAGTAACTGGAAAAGGAATGATCGCGCGCTATTCGTTGGTCTTTGCTTGAGATATTGCTTAGGAGACTTTGCATCCCGTTCGTATCTCTTGCACCTTTAGTTGATGGCGAAAGTGGTAGCAACCCTTCTGGTGGCAGTGTGGAATAACTGGAAAAGGAATGATCGCGCGCTATTCGTTGGTCTTTGCTTGAGATATTGCTTAGGAGACTTTGCATCCCGTTCGTATCTCTTGCACCATAAGTTGATGGCGAAAGTGGTAGCAACCCTTCTGGTGGCAGTGTGGAGTAACTGGAAAAGGAATGATCGCGCGCTATTCGTTGGTCTTTGCTTGAGATATTGCTTAGGAGACTTTGCATCCCGTTCGTATCTCTTGCACCTTTAGTTGATGGCGAAGGTGGTAGCAACCCTTCTGGTGGCAGTGTGGAGTAACTGGAAAAGGAATGATCGCGCGCTATTCGTTGGTCTTTGCTTGAGATATTGCTTAGGACACTTTGCATCCCGTTCGTATCTCTTGCACCTTTAGTTGATGGCGAAAGTGGTAGCAACCCTTCTGGTGGCAGTGTGGTGTAACTGGAAAAGGAATGATCGCGTCCTATTCGTTGGTCTTTGCTTGAGATATTGCTTAGGAGACTTTGCATCTCGTTCGTATCTCTTGCACCTTAAGTTGATGGCGAAAGGGGTAGCAACCCTTCTGGTGGCAGTGTGGAGTAACTGGAAAAGGAATGATCGCGCGCTATTCGTTGGTCTTTGCTTGAGATATTGCTTAGGAGACTTTGCAACTCGTTCGTATCTCTTGCAGCTTAAGTTGATGGCGAAAGGGGTAGCAACCCTTCTGGTGGCAGTGTGGAGTAACTGGAAAAGGAATGATCGCGCGCTATTCGTTGGTCTTTGCTTGAGATATTGCTTAGGAGACTTTGCAACTCGTTCGTATCTCTTGCAACCTTTAGTTGATGGCGAAAGGGGTAGCAACCCTTCTGGTGGCAGTGTGGAGTAACTGGAAAAGGAATGATCGCGCGCTGTTCGTTGGTCTTTGCTTGAGATATTGCTTAGGAGACTTTGCAACTCGTTCGTATCTCTTGCACCTTAGTTGATGGCGAAAGGGGTAGCAACCCTTCTGGTGGCAGTGTGGAGTAACTGGAAAAGGAATGATCGCGCGCTATTCGTTGGTCTTTGCTTGAGATATTGCTTAGGAGACTTTGCAACTCGTTCGTATCTCTTGCAGCTTAAGTTGATGGCGAAAGGGGTAGCAACCCTTCTAGTGGCAATGTGGAGTAACTGGAAAAGGAATGATCGCGCGCTATTCGTTGGTCTTTGCTTGAGATATTGCTTAGGAGACTTTGCATCCCGTTCGTATCTCTTGCACCTTTAGTTGATGGCGAAAGTGGTAGCAACCCTTCTGGTGGCAGTGTGGAGTAACTGGAAAAGGAATGATCGCGCGCTATTCGTTGGTCTTTGCTTGAGATATTTCTTAGGAGACTTTGCATCCCGTTCGTATCTCTTGCACCTTAAGTTGATGGCGAAAGTGGTAGCAACCTTTCTGGTGGCAGTGTGGAGTAACTGGAAAAGGAATGATCGCGCGCTATTCGTTGGTCTTTGCTTGAGATATTTCTTAGGAGACTTTGCATCCCGTTCGTATCTCTTGCACCTTAAGTTGATGGCGAAAGTGGTAGCAACCCTTCTGGTGGCAGTGTGGAGTAACTGGAAAAGGAATGATCGCGCGCTATTCGTTGGTCTTTGCTTGAGATATTGCTTAGGAGACTTTGCATCCCGTTCGTATCTCTTGCACCTTTAGTTGATGGCGAAAGGGGTAGCAACCCTTCTGGTGGCAGTGTGGAGTAACTGGAAAAGGAATGATCGCGCGCTATTCGTTGGTCTTTGCTTGAGATATTGCTTAGGAGACTTTGCAACTCGTTCGTATCTCTTGCAGCTTAAGTTGATGGCGAAAGGGGTAGCAACCCTTCTAGTGGCAATGTGGAGTAACTGGAAAAGGAATGATCGCGCGCTATTCGTTGGTCTTTGCTTGAGATATTGCTTAGGAGACTTTGCATCCCGTTCGTATCTCTTGCACCTTTAGTTGATGGCGAAAGTGGTAGCAACCCTTCTGGTGGCAGTGTGGAGTAACTGGAAAAGGAATGATCGCGCGCTATTCGTTGGTCTTTGCTTGAGATATTTCTTAGGAGACTTTGCATCCCGTTCGTATCTCTTGCACCTTAAGTTGATGGCGAAAGTGGTAGCAACCTTTCTGGTGGCAGTGTGGAGTAACTGGAAAAGGAATGATCGCGCGCTATTCGTTGGTCTTTGCTTGAGATATTTCTTAGGAGACTTTGCATCCCGTTCGTATCTCTTGCACCTTAGTTGATGGCGAAAGTGGTAGCAACCCTTCTGGTGGCAGTGTGGAGTAACTGGAAAAGGAATGATCGCGCGCTATTCGTTGGTCTTTGCTTGAGATATTGCTTAGGAGACTTTGCATCCCGTTCGTATCTCTTGCACCTTAAGTTGATGGCGAAAGTGGTAGCAACCCTTCTGGTGGCAGTATGGAGTAACTGGAAAAGGAATGATCGCGCGCTATTCGTTGGCCTTTGCTTGAGATATTGCTTAGGAGACTTTGCATCCCGTTCGTATCTCTTGCACCTTTAGTTGATGTCGAAAGTGGTAGCAACCCTTCTGGTGGCAGTGTGGAGAGACTGGGGAAGAAAGAATTCCACGATGTCAGCGGCCCGTTGTTTAATATATTCGTTAAAGAAGGATTCATCTTGCCTTTCTAGTTGATTGCCCTTGTTTTGTTGTTTAGGATACTGACATCCACCTGGAACTGAATGAAGAAAGATTCAGGAAAAATGATTTGATCAGCCCAGCTCTGTCATTCTTAAGTCTTTATCTTCGCCCCAACTATAAAAAAACTTATTTTTGTAAGTGGCTGATGACATTATCTCTTTGTTACACACCTTGCCGTATAAAATGAATCTTTTTAACAGAGGCAGCTTATTTGTGAGGCTAGGAGACTCGTTGAATAGGACGTTCGCAAACTAATTAAAAGATTCATTTTCTAAGGCAGGAGGTGTAACAGTGACTTAATGTCATCGGCCGTTTAAAAAATCGAAGTAAAGTTAGCTCGAATCGAATAGCCATCATCATCACGGCTCTCAGCCCACTTTCCTGTACACAAAGCCTCATTTGATGCCACGAGTTCGCGACTGTTCTATATGGTCGCTTCCTACGTATAGCCGTTCTATCAGAAAATTTGTTACGTATATTGTTGATACTTGTGTGATGTTCATAGGAATTATTGAAATCATGTACATCCTCTCCTTTCAAAACCGGGAAGTGAGATGGTAAACAGTCTCGTGTTTATTCTGTTGCTTATTGAGATTTGTTATTATTCATTTCATTGTTGACACTTCCAGTCATTGGGAAATTGGATAGCAAGCTGACGCGTTAAAAAACAATGAATCGCCTTAAATAAAGGAATTCTCTGGAAGAAAATAGTTTTTAATGAGGAAATAGACTGTGTATATCTGAGTAAAGATGTTAGTCATCAAGTATATTTTCAAACATAGAACTGGATCAAGTGTTAATTACATAATATCCGCCAATTGAATATTTAGGAAATAAATGAAGTTGCTGACGTGTTTCCGAGAGAAAAAGTCGATTGAATGCAGGAAGTGTTGAAAATACTGATCGTATTTCTAGTTCGTTGGTGGATCCTTTTTCAAAATTAATGAATTGTGACAGATGTTAAATTTTAAGAAGTGAACTGCATACTTTGACATTTCTGTTTTATAAAAAGATATATATTAAAGGTCGATCATTTTAATAATCTTGCAGCTACAATAGTTATCAATACTTCTAATGTAATCCATGAACCGCAGAAATGAGAATGAAACCTACAAAACAAGTGGTGCTGCAACAGCTCACCTTTTCGGGTTATTTGTAGCTGACGCAGTTTTGAATTTTCAACAAAAATTAGACTTACGCTTCCTTTGTTCTATAATCGAGTAAACAAGTAATCAAAAATTTTGAATCATTTTTGAGAAATCTTGGAAAAATGTTAAGATTCCATGTAAAGTACTCCCAAAATTCAAAATATCCGTTTCAAATTCGCAGGGTATCAAGTTCGTCCCAAGCAATCGGGAAATATAAATTTGGAGGAAAACCGTCTCAACGCTTTAGTCGTTAACTTTGACCATAGACGGACAGACAGACAGACAGACGGACAGACATACAGACGGACAGACAGGCAGACGGACAGACCGACAGACAGACACAGACGGACGAACGTACGGACGGACGGACAGAGAGACACACAGACAGAGAGACCAGACAGAGATACAGACAGACAGAGACAGAGAGACCAGACAGAGATACAGACAGACAGAGACAGAGAGACCAGACAGAGATACAGACAGACAGAGACAGAGAGACAGGCAGACACGCTTTATAGTCAATCAATTTATCGCTATGAAAGACTTATAAAACGTATAATATGACCACATAATTTGTTAGAAGAAGTAATTTATTACGTGTAAAAACAATATTTATACAAATATTTCGATGTCAGGAGTTCACAATAAGAGTTTTCTAACGGAAAAAATTGCAACTTTCAGCTGCAGCTGCAGCTTCTCTCTTGTACGTAAGTATAGTAGGAGGGAAAATAAAAACATAATAAAAAGAAATGATTAATATTAAGAAAAAGAGGACGTATAAGGCAATAATGAATGTGAAGAAAATGATAAAGCAGAACAGGAGGATGATGGTAAATACAACGAAAAAGTCGTTGATGAAGAAGATGAAAATAAAGAGCAAGAAGAAGAAGAAAAAGAATAGAAAGATGAGAATAAGGCAATAATGAATGTGAAGAAAATGATAAAGCAGAAAAGGAGGATTATGGTAAATACAACGAAAAAGTCGTTGATGAAGAAGATGAAAATAAAGAGGAAGAAGAAGAAACAGAATAGAAAGATGAGAACAATGCAAAAATATCGAGACGATAAGAAGAACGTCAAGATCAAGAAGAAAAGGAACACCGCCACGACCCGTCCACAGCAATAAAAACTTCACTACATAAAATGGAAGGAAAATAAAGAAACAGAAGACGGTAGTAGCAGTGAGAACTGGCAATTTTCTACAATACGGGACCGGCTTTTTTTTATTTATTCTAGCTTGGCCAATGGCCCTCTGCAGCGGCTTAAGATGAATATAATAGTAATTTATTTATACTTAAATAATATTCTAGTTTTATATATTATACAATATCGTGCTTCAATGATTTATCATGAGAAAAGGCTCATCAGTTCTAGTCTATGGAGGATCGAAAAATTCTCTTGGTAGCTTTCTTTTTAATCGTTTGCGATGAGGATTTTGCTTACCTACATGAAAGTGAATGGCGGAAGGGATCTTTAATATTTTGGGATAACATTTTTGCGGGCTAAGAGGAAGAAGTGGACGGGGATGGGTGTAATGCCAAGTTCAATATGTAACTGCGAATTTGGTATGTACCAGGGAGCATTAGTGACGGTCCGTAGGAATCTATTTTGATAAATTTGCATTTTGTGGATATTTGTTTTGGCAGCGGCAGCCCAGACTGGGGAAGCATAGGAAAGTATGGGACGTATCATTGCTTTATAGAGGTGAGTAGCCCATGTAATTGTAGAGGGGATGATTTTTTTTGAGAATTGGATATAATTGGTGGTTGTTATAATTTGCAATTTGTAACATAATTTCGTGCTTCCCCGTCATTGTATGGTAAAGTGAGAACAACGGGAGCAAGATAGACTTTTTTTTCCATATTATTACTTACGATTTAAGGATATTCTGAAAAATAGGTTTCGGATAGGTTGTTCCCTTAACCTAAAAAAACGGGACCGGCTGAGGTGACTCAGAGCAACAATGATGTCGCTGAGTGTCTCTGGCCGGGAGATCCTAGCTAGGGGTTCGAATCCAGACGGCGGCGGTAGGATTTTCCACACTAGTGACATAGCTAGGTCGAATTCGGAGGAGGATTCTAGCGGCCGGCTGCTCTGATTGGTAGTTTCCTGTGTTTTCCTATCAAACCAAACGAATGCAAGAGTAGTACTCTAACAAACAGGCCTCGGACCGCCGTGATCATTCCTCCCTCTTCCTTGTCCTATCCTCACCCCTTACTTACACACACGTGCACTACGCCAGCACACGAGTCGGAAAACCGGTCGGGAACTGGGATCATGTCCAGGCTGGGTGGTACCCCGTTGGGGGTGATGCTTGGTTACAAGGTGACATGACAAGGTGTCTCTGGCCGGAAGATCCTAACTAGGGTTCGAATCCAGACGGCGGCGGCAGGATTTTCCACACTAGTGACATAGCTAGGTCGAATTCGGAGGAGGATTCTAGCGGCCGGCTGCTCTGATTGGTAGTTTCCTGTGTTTTCCTATCAAACCAAACAAATGCAAGAGTAGTACTCTAACAAACAGGCCTCGGACCGCCGTGATCATTCTCCCTCTTCCTTGTCCTATCCTCATCCCTTACTTACACACACGTGCACTACGCCAGCACACGAGTCGGAAAACCGGTCGGGAACTTAGAGTATGTCCAGGCTGGGTGGTACCCCCGTTGGGGGTGATGCCTGGTTACAAGGTGACATGTAGGTTGGCACATGATTTCACTTTCCAGAGCAGGAGTAACACCGCTACCTCCCGCGATAAAAACATTCATTACACTATCGGAACTAATGATCGGAGCAGTTTATGTGCCTGGAAAAATTAATCAGTAAATACATATATTAATTAGTAGTTCCGTGCGCGACATGTGCTAAGATTATTAGTCCCGTAAGTGTAGTGCATGTTTCGACTGGTGCGTAACGCTGATCGTCCTCCTTTGTATGACAAGACCGCGCGCCGACCTATCCGTTTGCTTGCGGATTTTTTCCGAACTAGGTATCTCCTACCAACAGGGCGCCACCTCAGACCGGACAAGCTCTGTGCCCCCGACCGTTCTCCCGACAAGTGAAGTAGTGTAGTGCATGTAAGTGTGTGTGTGACTCTGTATATAGAAGGAGCGAGGATAGGGCAAGGAAGAGGAAGGAAAGATCGCGCGCGGTCCGTGGCCCGTTTGTTAGAGCACTTCTCCGACATTCGCCTGGTGTTGATTGGGGAAACCTCGGAAAACCACCGATCAGTGCATCCGGCCGCTAGAAGCGAAATATCTCGAGAACGGGAAGAAATTCGCGAAAGATAATCAGTTTCTGAAAACCCTCCGATACCCTGTAACCATAGTAACGGGCCGCTAAATTCTCCTCCAGACATCAGCTGAATTTGATCTAATTATTACTCATTCACTTTACATTTGCAGACGGTAGAATTAGGAACTAATGTTGTTTTGAAAGTGAAGGCCCGAACACAACAACCGAGAATACACGAATGGCCCCGATGTCCTATCAGTATCTGAAAGAGCTGGAGTCGCGCTCCTCAAAAGATTAAGATAATATACAATAAAATAGATCAACTTCATACTATTCACAACATTCACGTACAATATTTTTATTTCTTCTTTGCATTTATCTACTGCTTAATGGTTATATTCTTGCCCCGCGAGGGTTCTGTCTGCTGCTCACCGCCATCTATATCATATTAAACGGTCAGTATCTACTGCAGACGCGCGTTTCTCATTCAGTCGGCGGTGTCCTCATGTAAACAGATCGCAGCGCTCCGTCTGCAAATGTAAAGTGAACGAGTGATATGTAGGTAATGTGAAAAACCCTTCCGCCGTCAGGTCGCGAACCTAGTACCTCCCGATCAGAGGTGTTGCAGTGACAACAATTGATGCCCTGAGTCACACCAGCCGGTAGATTTTTAGACGGCTCGGACTACACGCCTATCCGCTCCCGTGCTTCGCAATGCGTCAACATTCCTGGGCTGAGCCAGCGAAAATCGTATTCCCTCGCCGACTGCGGGCGTTATCGCCCCGGCCACACGGCTCTTCGTTAGTCATCATCAGACACTCCTCCTCCACTCCAATTACATCAACTTCCTCGCGATCGCTGCGGACACCAGTTGGATCGTGCCGTTCTCCAAGTTGTACTAGAAACACACTCGTTACGAAGTCATCGTTGTTGTACGAATATAGGTAAACATTTTCATATCTTTATTTATTTAAAATAATTATATCATATTATATTATATTATATTATATTGTATTGTATTATATTATACTAGGAAAACCCGGCAGACGCCCTTCTACCCTTCATCTTCCTCTTTCCCCTCCCATCTCCCTTTCTCACTCTCTCCCTCCTTCCCTCACCTTGTCCCTGTCTGTCTGTCTCTGTGGGTCTCTGTCTCTGCCGCTCTGTGCCTCTCATTCACATTTACTTGCAAGTTGTACACGTCTCTGAGCAGATGAGGTAATATCGGGAAATGCCGGACCAGCAAAAACGTAGTAGAATGTTCGAAAAGAGCTCATTCTGTAGATTACACTGAGAAATCCACCAGAAATCCACCTGAAGAGTCTCACCTCTTTATGTACAGGTGTGTGTGTGTGTGTGTGTGTGTATATATATATATATATATATATATATATATATATATAACAGGTAAATTCCGACACCGTGGGACCGATCTCTATGAAGTTGGCACTTCTACGTGTTTTTTTCACCCAGAAGGTTATGTGCCATTAATTCTGTTGTAACTCCACTACATGGCGCTGTAGAACAAAACTAAACATTCGCGTCAAATGCAACGCGCAACACACTCGGCAGCATTTTGAATCTGTATCGTTAAATAACTCCTAAACGAGGCATTCTATGGCCTTAAAAACCAAAATTTTGAGGCCGATGGGCTCAAAGAAACGTTTCTCGCACCGTAATCTACAGAATGAGCTCTTCTCGAACATTCTACTACGTTTTGCTGGTCCGGCCGCTTCTCGATATTACCTCACATACTCAGAGACGTGCAGAATCTGCAAGTAAAATGTGAATGAGAGGGACAGAGAGTGACGGAGACAGACAGGGAAGGGGGAGGGAAGGGAGGAGAGACAGTGAGAAAGGAGATGGGAGGGGAAAGAGGGAGATGAAGGGCAGAACAACGTCTGCCGGGTTTTCCTAGTAATAGATTATGTACTAAATACAAGTTATATCATAAAAGCTTCACACTGCCCATCTCTACACCACGCCCCTCTGTAAGTTTCTTCAAAGCCACGGTCCATAAGCCCACACACACTCCTAGAAAAATCCTGAGTGCGTGCCGGATACTGCGTGCCTACCTGTCGCAGGAGACGGATTTTAATGAAATATTATTTGTTTTTCTTTTCACTTTTGAACAATGCCGTTTAGCATTGGGCCTTCCATCAAAATTACGGAAAACGCAAATTTCGAGTATATTCAATACCCCTCCCCCTTGTAACACACTTCACTATCTTTATGTAACGCGGCGTAACGCTGCCTCAGATCCCCTGCCGCCCCCTTTAGCGTTACGTAATTTATGGATGACCCCTATAGAAATTAAATGTATATTATGACAAAGCAAATGACCTTTCTATATGACTTTTTGCCACTTTACACCGATTTCAGCCAATAAGTCATTTTTTTACCCGTTTTCTATCATTTTTAAAGTGTTTTTTGCCGCGATTTCACTTATGTTTACATCATTTTTTAATGGTACTTACTTGAAATAATATTTACGAGATGCAACAAAGTTCTTCACAGGAATTCCTCAGTAGCCATTCCTCACAAGCCTATTCGATTTCTTCTCTCAGAAAAGTGATGTTAGCCGATGTATGTATTCTAAAGGTTCCTGTAACGCCTATCGGTTCGGCCGATTTCACGATCACTAAAGAAAGAGATTTCCTGGTAAAGAACAGCCCAAACCAAAAGTTTGCAGGCCGAGTTCATTTCAACAAAAGGAAGAAGCCTCGATTTCCTATATCCAACATATATCCAATAACTTGTGTTGTTCGTATGAACTGGTTTTGATCAAACTTTTTACGTCACTTTTCTTTGCTCTTTGGACATTTTAAAAACATTTCAAGATAATTTTATTGATCGTTTTTGGCGACGTTTTAGATCTTCAGAATTCGCCTCCTAAGCATAACGTTGAATGTTGAACAATATGCTTGCAGATCAGTGAGCTCTAGTGAAGACTGGAGGGCAACACTGGTCCGCCATGACGATGAAATTTATTCTGTCCTGGTTATCTCAGAATCAAAATAGCAGGAATTAGCGTCTCATCCAATTTAAACATTTACTCTCTTTTATTTTCACTAAAACTTAATAAAAAGTTTGAAGTAACCAATATTTAATACTTTGAAATTGCAATTATCTACAATACTTAAACAAAATTCAATATTTCATTTCATGGAGACTTTTTTAACATTACGCAAGGGAATGTTCTTGGTTTGAGTACTGTGTTGTTTAATAATTTCGTTAGATCGACTTATAGCAAATAATAGTCGTCGGAAACCTAAAAAAATATTATTGAAGAAACAACAACCAAATAATATCTCATCTATTTTTATAGCAATTAAAACCTGAATTTCACATGTAATTTACAGTTTGTTTGCGTTCTTTACAACCGAATAACAAGCACAAGACGCATTTAAATCGTAAGAAAGTTTGTAGTTAGACGTTCATCGCAGCCAACCCAACGGAAAACGATCGTCACGATTTTTCAGTACTTCAAAGCACTGCAGTTGTGCATCCAGCTATAATGTTGAGATCACTGTTGCAGATGGACAGGGTGCCACAAGACGACCAGCTGCCGCTAGGGGCGCCACCAGCGGCGCCTGTGCACAACGCGTGTGAATGGTCGTGGGCGGCCACGCTCCCGGCCCCGTGCACACCAGGTAAGGCGCACCTCACACTTCATCGTCATTGGGTTCAACTAGCTTACGCCCCGTCGTCGCTCGGGACATTTTGTGGTCACATCAGCTATTACACAATCCTGCTCGCCCAGTCTGATCGCCTCCTTCGGCTTGTCCCATCTTCTCGGATCCTATACTTCGGTTTTTCTTTCTTGGCGCATGGGGAGCGTGTCATCAAAATGGAATATTTCACGGTATTTCGCGTCGTTGTAGGTTGTGCCGCTAGGAATCGCTTGATCGCGACTGTATCGAGTAGTGCTGGCGATCATGCGACTCCTAGTGGCACAACCGAGAACGACGCGAAATACCGTGAGATATTCCATTTTGATGACACACCCCCACGCGCCAAGAAAAAAAAATCCCGGTCCCGTCTGTCCTGCACATCCAGACCGACCTACACGACCACACTGCCCTAGTGATGGCAAATTTTATCAAAACATCCGTGCATCTATTTTTTTATACATCACTAAAGGATAAAATTTCGATGTCGATGAAAACATCGACAAAACACATCGATGTTTAAAACAGATGTTCTAAATATAGACTAATAACATACTATTTTCCTATCCGTTTAATTACCGTTCGCAAATGGGATATATTTTTACTGTTTGGTTAGCAACATATTAGTAATAGACTACTATGATAACAAAAATTATTATTGAATGTAAAGAAGAAAATGAAAAATGAAAGGGCATCGTATTTCCCTATTTACCATCTTAATCTTTT
>JAHLJT010005437.1:82278209-82334182 GCA_031308135.1 Acheta domesticus | reverse complement strand
AGTACCCCGATCAGTTCTCAAAGAACCCCCACACAGAACTCTCCACAGTAGCCAGATCAATTTGCCACACTGCACCCACACAGTACTCTACAGAGAACCCCGGCAGTTCCCCATTATGCCTCACACTGCTTACCCATCAGTTTTCACCCCACACTGCCCCTCCCACCAATACCTACTCATATCCCATTCAGTATTCCACATAGTACCCAGATCAGGTGTTCCCTAACAGTTACCCGATCAGTCTCAAAGAACCCCACACGGAACTCTCCACAGTAGCCCGATCAATTGCCACACTGCACCCCACACAGACTTTACAGGAGAACCCGGTTCAGTTCCCTCATTATGCCTCCACACTGTTCCCCCCACATGGAGCCCCGATCAGTTTCCCCACTATGCCTCACCACTGTTCCCCCTACTGAGAACCCCAATGAGTCCGACACTGCATTATACACTGCCCACATCAGATACACAGCCCACTGAGGTGTACATTACATTACACTGAGTGCAGTACATTATACACAGCCCACTTCAATAATCTAACTCAATATCCCACTCAGTACACCCCTCAGTACACCCTAAGACACCCTCAGTACACCCCCTCAGTACACCCTCAGTACACCTCAGTACACCCCTCAGTACACCCCTCAGTACCAACCACTCAGTACACCACGCAGGTACACCACTCAGTACACCACTCGTACACACTCAGTACACCCCTCAGTACACCCCTCAGTACACCCCTCAGTTACACCACTCGTACAACACTCAGTACACCATCAGTACACCCTCAGTACACCACTCAGTACACCCTCAGTTACACCCCTCGTACACCCACTCAGTACACCCCTCAGTACACCCCTCAGTACACCACTCAGTACACCACTCAGTACCACCACTCAGTACACACCTCAGTTACACCACTCAGGACACCCCTCAGTTACACCCCCAGTACACCCCTCAGTATACCCATCAGTACACCCCTCAGTTACACCCCTCAGTACACCCACAGTACACCCCTCAGTCACCACTCAGTACACCACTCAGTACACCACTCAGTCACCACTCAGTTACACCCCTCAGTACACCACTCAGTACACCCATCAGTACACCACTCAGTACACACTCAGTACACCACCAGTGTTCCACACAGTAACCACTCAGTACACCACTCAGTACACCCCTCAGTACACCCCTCAAGTACACCCCTCAGCACACACCTCCTCAGCAGCTACACCCTCAGTACACCCCTCAGTACACCACTCAGTACACCACTCAGTACACCACTCATACACCACTCAGTACACCCCTCAGTACACCCTCAGTACACCCCTCAGTACACCACCTCAGTACACCCCTCAGTACACCCCTCAGTACACCCCTCAGTACACCCCTCAGTACAACCACTCAGTACACCACTCAGTACAACCACTCAGTACACCACTCAGTACACCACTCAGTACGCCACTCAGTACACCACTCAGTACACGCACTCAGCACGCCACTCAGTACGCCACTCAGCACGCCACTCAGCACGCCACTCAGCACGCCACTCAGTACGCCACTCAGTACGCCACTCAGTACGCCACTCAGTACGCCACTCAGTACGCCACTCAGTACGCCACTCAGTACACTACTCAGTACACCACTCAGTACACCACTCAGTACACCACTCAGTACACCACTCAGCATACCACTCAGTACACCACTCAGTACACCACTCAGTACACCACTCAGTACACCACTCAGTACACCACTCAGCACACCACTCAGTACACCACTCAGTACACCACTCAGTACACCACTCAGTACACCACTCAGTATTCCACACAGTATCCCGATCAGGTGCCCTCAGAAAGTACCCCGATCAGTTCCCACAGTGCCCCATACAGAACTCTCCACAGTTCCTCGATCAACTGCCACACTCTGCCCCCACATTACTTCTACAGAGAGCCCAGATCAGTTCCCACACAGTACACCGATCAGTTCGCACACTGATCCTCATACAGTGCCTCCGCACAGTACCCCAATCAGTTCTCACATTGTGCTCGACACAGTACCCCCACACATACCCCGATTAGTTCCCACACTTTCCCCCAGGCAGAACCCCCACAGAGAACCGTGATCAATTCCCATACTGTGCCCCAAACATATCCTCACGAGAACCTCGATCGATTCCCACACAGTGCCACACATTGAACCTCGATGAGTCCCTACACTGTGCCCAACACAGTACTCCCACAGAGAACCCTGATCAGTAACCACATTGTCCAACACAGTACACTCAGAAAGAAACTTGACAAGTTCCCACACTGTGCTCTACACAGTACCCCCACAGAGCCTTAATCAGTTCCCACCTTGTGCCCCACCACAGAGAACCCTGATCAGTAACCACATTGTCCAACACAGTACACTCAGAAAGAAACTTGACAAGTTCCCACACTGTGCTCTACACAGTACCCCCACAGAACCCTAATCATTTCCCACCTTGTGCCCCACCACAGAGAACCCTGATCAGTTTTCGTACTGTGTCCCACACACTACCCTTACAAAGAACCCCTATCAGCTCACACACTGTGGCCCTCACAGTACTCCCACAGAGAAACCCGATGCGATCCCCCAGTTCCCACTGACCCGATCAGTTTCTACACACTGTCCCACACAGTACCCCACTCAGTACCTCCACACTGTACCCCGATCAGTTCTCACAGTGCCCCACACAGAATCCCCCGGATAGCCCCGATCAGTTCCCATATGGTATCCCACGCAGTGCCTCCACACAGTACCCCGATCAGTTCTCATAGTGTTCCACGGAGTACCCCTACAGAAAAAAAAACATGAAAAAATGCGGTACATCGCAGATTACGGAATTACAACTACAAAAAACAATGAATTAAAAGCACAAAAATGGCGAATTAAACGTTTAAATGACACTAGCTCACTGATGAAACAACATAATTGTTGTTTATTTCGCAAGAAGGAAAGTAGCGCAATCCTTCGAGCAAAATAAAATCACTTTTGCCACGTGTGTCATACTCTATTCTTTTAGACAGCCTTACTGACATATTTTCAGTTCAACATACACATCAATACGTACACAGTATTTAAGGAAACATTACGGTTAGCAATAGATAATGCGGTCAGAGTAAGTTTTCTGTGTTGCATTAACACATTTATGTGAACACTTGAACATCGTCTCACTTTTAGCACTAGTGCTAAAAATTGAACTTTCAGCACCCCACGTATGCTCTGAAAAAATCTGGTTTACTTGTAGCTGTCTCAACAATATTAATTCGTTCCACGAAAAAAAGTAATTAAATGACCTGTGTGTGTTTGCGTGCGTGTAGGAGACCTTGAAGGAGCTTAACAAGGACTTGCGGACTCCGGGTACGGCAGGTCGCAAGACGGGACTACAGAGGGGCGACTCCAGCATGTACGACGTGTACAGGACGATGTTGGCAGAGCGAAGGCAATCGCGCCTCTCCGAGCAGGTCAGTCTCCTTTTCCTTCCCATCCCTTCCCTTCCCATCCCTTTCTATTCCTTCCCATCCTTTTCCATCCCTTCCCTTATCTTACTTTTCCCTTTTCTTTTCTTCCAATCACTTACCATCGCTTCCTTTTCTTATCCCTTCTCATCCCTTTCCGATCCCTTCCCCCCCCTTCCCTTCACATCCATTCCCTTCCCTTCCCATTCCTTCCCATCCCTTCCATTCCCTTACCACCACTTCCCTTCCCATTACTTCCCTTCCCATTACTTCCCTTCCCATCACTTTCCTTCCCTTCCCATCCCTTTCCTTCCCTTCCATCCCTTTCCTTCCCATCCCTTTCCTTCCATCCCTTTCCTTCCCATCCCTTTCCTTCCCATCCCTTTCCTTCCCATCCCTTTCCTTCCCATCCCTTTCCTTCCCATCCCTTCCTTTCCATCCCTTCCCTTTCCATCCCTTCCCTTTTCATCCATTCCCTTCCATCCGATTCCTTATCCTTTCCCTTCCCATCCTTTCCTTTCCCATCCCTTTCCATCTCACCCCTTCCCACATCTTCCTAACCCTTCCCATCCCTTCCAATCTCTTCCCATCCCTTCCAATCCCTTCCCAGCTCTTCCCTTCCTTTCCCATCCGCCTTGGAGCGCGAATCTCCTTCCATTAAACCGGCGTAGGTGGCTCACAGCATCAGATGTCACTGCAGCGCCTTTGACCGAGACCTCTGGGTAGAATTGCGTGGCAGGAGTTGCGGCAGGAGCTACATAGCTAGGTTGAATTCAGCCGCTGTCTGGAGGAGAATTCCAGCAGTCGACTGCTCTGATCGTCAGTTTTCCTTGGTTTCCGCAGCATGCTGCGTTTCTTAAAACCGGCCATTGGCAAAAAGTCAGAATTAATAATAATGTACAAAAAATTTTAAAGAAATCGTGGAGAGATAAACCACTCCATGGGAATTATCTAAAAAGATTGGAAAATGTGCAGATCAATAATGACCAATAATTGATGTGGCTTAAAAGGGGAAGAATGAAGCCAGAATCAGAAGTACTTCTAATAGCTGCCCAAGATCAGGTGATAAGAACACATTATGATAACGCAATTCTCAAATTTCGCATTTAACAGAAGTAGAAACCATTGATCATATCTTCTCAGCTTGTCCAATCCTAGCAAAGACCGAATACTTAAAAAGACGTGACAGGATATGTAGTTACCTCCATTGGCAGATCTGTACCGCCCTCAAAGTTCCAAACAGTTCCAAACAGTCCCAAATGGTACAAACACTCACCAAAACCGGTGACGTCTGTTGGAGTGTGTACAATACTGTACGATCAACAAATTCAAACTAATCGCACCATAACGGCAAACAAACCGGATGTTGTTATCTGGGATTTGTTCCGCAAAATTTGTGTAAGAACTTGGCTAAACTCGCAGATAATTCAAAAGACTGGCAAGTGAAAGAAATTGCTTCATTAGAAACAGCTCACGTTTTGCGCAAAGTTTTTGCAGAAACACCGACAGTCCATAGATCTACTCCTTAGGTAGATGGTTGCAACCTGGAGTAGATTTCATATTTAACCGACTCACAACATCTTTAGTTAGCGATGTAGAGGGGAAAATAATAATAATAATAATAATAATAATAATAATAATAATAATAATAATAAATCGGTGCCCGTGGCGCGTGTCCCTTTAACCCTCATCATCATTCTATGACTCCATAATTCATAATTCAAAGCTTAACAATCTTGTCTTACGAAGGGATACAGCCGAAAAGCTGATCCCCATAATGTCTCTCCGGGATAAATATGACTGGGCCTCGGAAGATAACGTGTAGTGTGGTCATAAATGGCCGATGCGCATATAATAAAATAATAATAATAATAATAATAATAATAATAATAATAATAATAATAATAATAATAATAATAATAATAATAATTCCTACAAGCACAAAGAAACATTTGCAAATCCTTCAATCAGAAAGCTATCAAAAATTCAGAAATCTGTGATACTGGACACTTGCCTTATTGTCAGGAAGTTCTTAGGAGACGAGAATGACTGATATCAACTCAATTACTGTTTAATAAAGCGCGTAAAGCCAGTGAGTACGGTGTGGACATGTATGTGCAAAATTTTGATAGTGGTGCAATAGTAGACGGTTTATATGAATGTGTTATCTCTATAATATATTTAAATTTAACCTGACTTGTGTTCTTTATGTATGTATATTTAATTTGATTTGTGTTCCGATATTATTCAAATTTAAATGGACCTGTGCTTTTATATTGCTCTTGTATGTAAATTTGATTTCATTTGTGTTCTGACTGTTATATAATACGTCTTGATTACTAATTCCTTTGTATTATGTCATGTCCAACATTGTTGAGAAAGCTAATAAATAATAATAATAATAATAATAATAATAATAATAATAATAATACTGTTTGTCGTGTAGGAGCAGCAATCGCAGAGCGCAGAGCCGCGAAAAACGCTGACGACCATCAAGCGTGTGCAGCCTGACAAAAGCCTTTTCCAGCACCCGCACCTGCTCTACTCGCACGGCAGGCGGCGCTCCACCAAATGACGATGCACGGAACCCCATTCAGCACCCTACTCATTGCCCTACTCAATGCCTCACTCAGCACCCCACTCAATGCCCCGCTCAATGACCCACTCAATGACCCACTCAATGCTTCACTCAATGCCCCTTTCAATGCCGCACTCAGTATTACAATCAATGTCCCACTCAGCACCTCACTCAACGGCTCATTCAGAAGTCCACTTAATGTCTCACTCAGAATTTCAGTCAATGATCTTTTCAATGTCCCATTCAATGACTCACTCAATAGCCTACTAAATACTCCTTTCAGTTCCCCACTCAGTGCACCCTGCTCAGTGTTCCACTCAATGTCCCACTCAGCACCTCACCCTACGCTCCACCCAGCACTCCACTCAATGGCCCACCCAGTACTCCACTCAATGTTTCACTCAGCATTTCATTCAATGACCCTTTCAATGCCCCAGTGAACGGCTTACTCAATGACCCACTCAATAGCTCACTAAATAGTTCTTTCAGTGTCCCACTCAACGCCCTGCTCAGTGTTACGCTAAGTACCCCAACTCCGTGCCCTAATATCCACTTAGTAATCCTATTTTCCACTTGGCACCCCGGTCCTCTTCCCAGGAACCCATCAACCACCCCACCCAGAAACAAACGTCCCCACAGGGCCAGTCCCAAAACCATACTCAGATATTCGGTCAGAATCTCATAGAGTAGCGCATTATCCACTTAAAACAACATCCACGGACACCGTACAAGATCCCGCTCAGTACCTGGGACAAAGTTGCCCGGGAAATACGGTCAACCTTAAACAAGTACCACAGAACCACCCTCAATACCCAAACATGTACCCCTCATAAATCAGGTCAGTCTTCGCCATATGACCTCACAGTATTCCAATTAACACCCCAGTGAGTACAAATACCACGCTCAGATTCCAGCCCGATACCCCATTCCAAGCAAAACTGAACATTCTCCCTCTGTTTGCTCGCTGTAAAACAGCAAACGTGTGAGGTTTCCAACAACCTCGAACCCTGATTTTTCTATTTTCACTCGCCTCTCATTAAGTAATTGAAAACTAGCTTCAATTTTGAAAAGGCAATATTGTCCTCTATGCATTCCACCCGTACCGGGCCCACAATGCAGAAAGTGTGAGTCTGATTCTTATTGCCACATTCAACGTCATCCAGCCGGAAATTCAATCGAGATGTGATGTTACCAACTATTTCACATCTGATTTTGGGTGTTTTTACTCATATTTACTCGCTTTTGAAGATATATTGATTGAAAATCATATAAACTTTTGATATGTCGTATTGATAACAATCTGCATGGTATATTTTGATCGTTTACTCAATCTTAATAGCTTTTCGAGGCATACAACTGGAAATTGTGGTTAGTTTTTATAAGTAGAATTTACTGCATGATATGTTTTGATTGTTTTACATATGTTTAATGATTTTTAAGTATTTATTCAAGCACAAATAATAATAGCGATAACATTTTGTATTTAATATCTATTCCTAATATTTTTCACAAACCATTTGTTTTGTAAACAATATTTTTAATAATGTAATTTGTTTTGTAATTAATACAATAAATATTCATTATAATCTTTATTTATTCATTATTTATTCATTACCGCCTTCACATCTCAGTTCCTGGCAACAGTGAAACCCATTCACATACACCCATTTTAAAAATAATTCTACACATACCATATATGCTGCATAAAATGTATCAGCCCACTGGAAAAAATGATTTAAAAGTAATAGTATTACAGAAGTAGACACTTTCGCTTACTATTGGTAACCGTGTCGTAATAGGCTTGCTGGGGAAAAAGAATATAAGTCAAAAAATGATATTTTGGAGGAGAAACCTTTTATTGATTTTCTTGGAACAAACAATAGGAAGAATGCTTTGCTCTTTGTTAACAATAAGTTGAATTCATAATTATCCGGAAGAGATTTGTAATGAAAGTATGAAAATGTCGGACTCACTTCCAGGAATCACACATGGACTTAAATCATTTTGACCATTTTCTGACTTGCACTCTTTTTCCCTGGCGGATTAGATATTATAACACTGCAATTAGTATCCTACTATTAATTCTGTAATCCCTTGGTGGCAAAAGAAGCGGAGATTAAAAAATATACAATTCAAAAGTTTAAATGAAAATGACACTTTTGCCATAGAAATTAGTGTACTGTACTTTAAAATTACAAAATGTTTAAAATAAAATTATATTTACCTAAGCGAAGAGGTGAAGTCCAACACATTTCTCCGACTTCGGCCCTTAGTTTAAGTCAAGTTGCACTCACGATCACATTACTCCGAAGCACATGAAAATAAGAAAATTATATATCAAGAAATACGAGTTCGTAAATATGACCCGAAATAAGAGTTTGTAATACGTACGTACGAAACAAATCATACGAAGGACGAGTTCTTAAATATTACCCCTTGATAAAATATAGGTATACAGATGAGCGAAAAGTAACTAGGTATTTTAATACTCTACAAAAGTATGATAGGCATAATGAGAAGTATTTATTAGGATTTCGTAACACCTACTTAGTGCAGCCGTTTATCGCTGGAATGAGTACGCGCATTGTAAACAAAGAACTGAAGTTTTTTCGAAAAATCTCATTACGCTCAGAAATTGAAATTCGAAGACTGGGATCTAAGAATGGAATATGGTGAATTAATGATGGCTTTATATTAATTGCATCCCACTTCGTACTAGTTGTTTGGCAATGGTTGGCTTGGGAGACGTGTACTTCACGCATGGCCAGCAAGAAGTCCAGATCTCAGTCCAGAGCTTTGTTTCTTGTAAGGATACAGTAAGGAGGAGTTTTACTAGTCTAAATCTACAACACTGGTGAAAATGGAGGCGCAGTCAACAGGTAATGGCCAACATCCCAATTAATTTCCTTCAGAAAAGTATCAATTGTATAAGAGAAATATTGAGCAAGCTGACTGACAACACTGGTGCCTATGTTGAGTAATAAAATATTAGTTTGCTTTCTTACATAACGAAGGATGTGATCACCTGTTTCTAATAAATTAAAATAAATATTATAGTAAGTACAACAGATTTTGTATACCTGGTTACTTTACACCCACCTGTATATTAGTATTTCTAACGAAATAAAATATTCGACAATGTATTTACACGTTTTATTTCATAAAAAAATAACAGTCAATTACGCTTTCAGAAACTACGAAACAAAGAAGGTCTACGTAGCTGCATTTGATAAAAATGTCTTAAAAAGAGATAAAGAGTAACGCCTGTGGTATAGGCAACCCTTCCGTTAACAAAGTGTTTCTGGATGCCTGACTCATTGAAAATATTAACAGGAAATTAGTTACGACATTACGTCGAACGTAGGAGGAGAGTGAACTAGCATGAGATTATTATTATTATTATTATTATTATTATTATTATTATTATTATTATTTTAAGAGTTGTGATAGGAATATTTGAATAATATTAATGCCATATAATTGTAAATTGAATTAAAAACATGCACGTCTACGCGAACTCAATGTGAGTAGGAAGAAGTCGGTAACTGTTTCATTCCTTGAAAAACTTATTTTGAATATTAGGAAGTGTCGCGGTAAGGCGCCCTTTCGAGGCGAAATATAGGGAAGTTGCGCGTTCGCTTATCAGTTTATCAGACAATTATCCGACCTACAGGTAATAATGCAGTTGACATTTTAATTAAAAATTGACTTCGGATGATATCGCGTTAAGAAGGGCGAAAGAGTATTCATCAACAAGGCGACCGAAGCAAGAAGACGACGTGTACATTAAACGTTACTTCTTCCGGAATTCAATCGAGAAGTTTTCGAATGTACGCGAAGATATGAAGTAAGCCACGAACATTTAAATTGATCTATATAGGAAGAACAATAATCGAAATTTACACGTTAGCTTCCAAGGCTCGAGTCCATGAGTTCTTGATATGTCACTTGCCCTGAGGAATTCTGCGTCGGGACAGGCGAAAGCTCGGCCTGTCAGCCAACGACGCGGCGTCTCCCGGACAGCCAAGAAGTCAATAATGGAAATTATATTGTTGGTTGGAATGTTTCGCTTCCTGTAGATCCTTGTACTTATTATAGTACAAGATGGAGGATTGGGGTAAAGTTGACCAAGCAGGATCAGTACATTCAACTTCAGGAATATGTTAATATAATTGCATTGATTGTACTAACGTTTCGTGTATACTGTTTGCACCTTCTCAAGAGAATCAAAATGTATTAAAATTATTAATTTCCAATTAAAGACACCAATTGAAGACACGATGATATCTTTATCCACAAGAATGAGGTTAGGAGTAAAATACTTAATTGGAATTGATAATTTTAACACATTTTGGTGCTCTTCAGAATGTGCAAACAGTATGAACGAAACGTTGAGTACAATAAATGAAATTATATTAACATATTCCTGAAGTTGAATGACTGATCCTGCTTGGCCAACTTTACCCCAATCCTCCATCCTCTAGTATATAATAATGGATATTATAGTTAACATAAGTAAACTCATTAACACATGTCAATATCTGAATTATAAATAAATATCTTATTTATTATTTGAAAGCAAGGCTGCTATTTTGTATTTAATTGCAGTCAATCAAGGAATTATTTAGTCAAAACAGAACTCCCAGAATTCGTTTGATCTGCGAAGACAGCCCGTCTGCATGCGACAAGGTAAGCTGTAGTACGTCGTATGTCATACCACGAGTAATAAAATATTGAAGGGGAATTGTTAATAAAAGCTTTGATTATAAAATAGGACGTGATCTGAGAAGGACAACTTAACTACACAAATATGAATATAAATATTAGTATTGATAGCAAAAGTTTGAAAATATATAAGCAGATCTTACAAAAGATCAATACAAGTTACAATCAAATACAAGTTACAAATAACATTTTAGAAAGTAGTGGAAACAATAGGGAATATAGACGAAAATGGGATAACGGAAGTAATAATTAGTTCTTGTAAGGAATCATAAATTGAAAATGAACTGTGAAAATATATTTGTGTTTTGCTTATGTTTATTTATTAGGAATTTTGTTATACGGAACGTGCAAAGTCATACAAAACTATCAGCATCTGTATAAGTGTCCCAATTGTTGCGGCAAGTTGTATATTCAAAAACAATTGTTAGAGTTACAAACAAAATTACAAATTGCAAATAAAAACAAATTGTATGTTGTTTTAAAATTTGTAGCTGAATGATTGGTGTTATATTGATAGTGAATGGTGTTAAATTGATGTTTTAAATAATGTAGTCTCTAAAGAACAGTGTTAGTTCACACGTGTAATTGAATTATCCCGTAAAAACAACCAGGAAAATTGTGTTCTTCAGATGAAACGAATTCCATGGTCACGGTTCTGCTTAAAAACTCGAAGGTCTTTCGACTTTCTTCGTGTAATCGAGCACGACTGTTGTCGGGTTTCTGGTGTTGGATCTTCGTGTCTTTTTTTTTCCTCAGCTGAACATCAGCATAAAAACCTCGCCATGTTACAGAAGATCTGTTTTCGCTGACACTTTCTCCGTCACAGAAACATGGAAGTTTGATGGCGGAAGTGACGCAGATTCACGCAACCGATGTGAGGTTTTATATTCATCAACTGCACAATATGTTTGCCACACAGAGAGATCCATTTTGAATTGAAAATTATTAACACACACTACGATTATTATATTTTCCAGAACTTATATGGCTGAAAGTTAGATTGTTAACAATGCTGTTTCATTGGGATTGAACTATTGGTTATGTCGAGTTTCCGGCGCGTCAACTAAGTAGGTCATTGGTCCCGTAAGCGTAGTGCATGTTTTAGCACAGGAGATAGTGGTGATCTTCTCCCACTGCTTGGTGAGATCTGGCACCATCTTGTCACCAATCAACATCAGGTTGTGGGGTTTCTTCAACCAGGTATCTCTCCCCAGCTGGGCACCGCTACCGATTGGTCTCGCGACATGTGTGGTAGGGCAGTGCATGTAAGTGTATGTGTATGAAACTAAGAGGTGAAGATAGGACAAGGAAGAGGAAGGAAAGATTGTTGGCGGTCCGTGGCTCATTTGTTAGGGTACAGCTCCGGAATTCGCCTAGTTTTGATCGGAGAAACCACGGAAAAGTTACCGTTCGGAGCAGCTCGCCGCTAGAATTTTCTTTCAGACAGCCGCTGAATCCGACCTAGCTAAGTGGCTATTGCGAAAAATCCTGCCACCCTCGGGTCTCAAACCCAATACCAGAACCTCGTGGTCAGAGGCACTGCAGTGACATCAGTTGAAATCCTGAGCTACTTCCGCCGGTCTGTCAATTGAAATTTCCTCCCCACTCACTTCGCTCTGCATCACCATCGTTCCCCGGATGAATTGTTTGATAGTCGATGATGATTGCTTGAATCACGAAATAATGATGCTATCCACAAGGATCGGATAAAGGGAATATCTGGAAAACCTGTGAAAAATCACCAAAATTGCAGTGGATGTGTTACTCCTCTACTCAGAGGTGAAAGCTTGCAACCTGCTACGGTTCAGTGCACTTTGGCTGCCAATCCATGAGGCGGAGGAAAAGGATTTCCTGAACAATTGAAGAATAAGTTGATGACGCACCAGGGTACACGTCGAGCACAACCATGACCTCTCGACTCCTCGCCAGTTATGGTGAGTTGGTTGACTGCCTTGTGCAAATGTGAGGTAACTAAATCTCGTTTCTGCAGCCAAGACCTCCTCCATTCGGAGCGTTTTTTCTGCTCACCCTCTGTTGATTTCGCAGTTACAACCATGCTTCTAGGGATAACGACAATGACCCTTCTATATTTTCTTCCCACGTTTCATTAATTCTTGAAAACAAGTATTAATACAGTAGCTCGGAACGCACGTACACATATTCGGCGATATGTTCTCGGACAGCGCAATTTGCAATTCATTTTATGGCAGTAGAGCTCCTGCCGGCGTCTTGTGGCAACTCGCACAAAAAACGTACAGACCATGTAATCACGACTTCTGGCTTCTCATACAGTGAAATTATTTTAGCGTGGCCGCTCAAGGTCAGCGCCCAGGGCTGCCGGAAGAGTTCATTACTTAAACTTATCGCTTTAGGGGGGAGCGCGTCCCTTCCCAGGACGTGTTTGACAGCCCTACTCCAGTTGAGTAAACGGTGACCCTGACTATTCGTCTCTATTCGGGACGGTTTTTGGCGTGGCGTGGCGTGACATAGCGGGGTATGGCGGGGGATGGTGTGGCGTAGCAGGGATCGGCGTGGCATGGCATGGTATAACGGGGCGTGGCGGGCCATAGCGTGGCGAGGCGTGGTGTGGTGGGGATTGGCGTGGTCTTATGTGGCGAGGCAAAGAACAGAGCGGCGTTGCTGGTCAGGACAGAACAGAATGAGTCGGGGCGCGGCAAGGCGAGGGGAGGCGAGGCGAGACGTGGCGGAGAGGAAGAAGGCAAATCGCGCGGGCGTGGCGCGGGGCGTGGCGCGGGGCGTGGCGCGGGGCGTGGCGCGGGGCGTGGCGCGGGGCGTGGCGCGGGGCGTGGCGCGGGGCGTGGCGCGGGGCGTGGCGCGGGGCGTGGCGCGGGGCGTGGCGCGGGGCGTGGCGCGGGGCGTGGCGCGGGGCGTGGCGCGGGGCGTGGCGCGGGGCGTGGCGCGGGGCGTGGCGCGGGGCGTGGCGCGGGGCGTGGCGCGGGGCGTGGCGCGGGGCGTGGCGCGGGGCGTGGCGCGGGGCGTGGCGCGGGGCGTGGCGCGGGGCGTGGCGCGGGGCGTGGCGCGGGGCGTGGCGAGGAGGCGCATCGCGCGGAAGCGCCGTCAGGCGTCTACGCCTACTTTCCCTGGCTTTGATCTCGAGGCGTGGCGACGCGCGAACGATGAACCAGGCAGGCCCAGCCCCGCTCTCCACGCTGCACGGGGCAGGCACGGCGCGGCCGATCTCATCTGCACCGGTGCATTCGCACCTCGCCTTATCTTCACAGGCTGACTCCATCTCAGAACCGGTATCGCGGAATCGAATACCTGCCGGTAAAAACGTTGTAACCCTCACTTGTCAGGAATCCTGGATTTCCTCGCATTAAAGTGTGGTCTGGATTTCCTCGCATGTGGTCTGAGTGAGGAATGTGGGAATCTATGTTGGCAAACATGAAACAACATCTTTTCTTCTTTTTTAACTTCGCCACGAGTCACATAAACGTTGCATAAACGTTGTAATAATGGAGGAGGAATGTCGTGTGTCGCTAAATTGGCGTTTCGAGGGTTACGACGTTTTTGTCGGCAGATATTCAATTCCCGTAAGGGGAAGAGATCGGGGCTTCTAATCGGCCGAGTTATCCGTCAGCCAGCACTCTCGCTGTCTGTGAAGCGAATCAGACCGGGATGTGCTAAGGTTCGTGATGGCGAATATTCGACAAGCTACATTTTTTCTTTCTTCCGGGAGCTTTTTCCAACTTTCCGAGGATTTCGATTTCGGCTATCCCGGGTACCCACTATGCCCCTCTCTTTTACATTAGACACATTTGCGAGCTCCTTGGTCTGTGGCCAGCAGACTCATAAGGCCTTCCGTGAAGGCACACATACAGTTGGTAACAGTCTTGCTTGTACAGTCCACAATTTGCTCGAAAAACATTAATTTTAAGTTGAAAATTAATACTAATGCACAATATATTACTAGATAATTGAATAATTCCAGTTAAATAAAATGTCACTTTGTACACCTAGAAGAAATGGCCTTAAATTTCAAACTCACTAGTACACTTAGTAGCTCGGAAACTAGCCGCTAGGAAGGTTTCCAAGCAACAAAATGTGCTGGTGAACTTTAAATTCAAGGCCGTTTTGCCTAGGTGTACAAAGTTACATTTTATTTAACTGGAATTATTCAATTATCTTGTAATATGTTTTTCATTAGTATTAATTTTCCACTTAAAATTAACGATTTTCGAGCAAATTATGCTCTGTACAAGCAAGACTGTCACTAACAGTGCATGAAAGACAAGGGACGAACAACCATGTCCACGACGGGGACTCGAATCCGTAACCCTTCCATCGAGGCGTTGATTTGGCACACGCTCTAGCCACCTCGGCCATCCACGGCAGCTGATACTAGCTACATTGCTAGGTCGAATTCAGCCGCTTGCTGGATGCTAGTTCTAGCGGCCGGCTGCTCTGATCGGTAGTTATTCCCTTATTTCTCCGATCAATACGAGGCGCATACCGGAACAGTACCCTAACAAACGGGCCACGGACCGCGCGCGATTTTTCCTTCCTCTTCCTTGTCCTCTCCTCTCCTCTTACACACTCACTTACACTAACATGCACTACACTACCACACGTGTCGGGAGCTTAGAGCGTGTCTCGGAGGTGGCGGTGATTTTCATCGCCACCTCTCGAAATAAAATCATGTACTACATTAACGGAATAAAAATTACGAGAGGAATTTCTTTAGCAGTAGACGCGCCCGGAATCACAAATCAATGTAATCGACTGAGTTACCTGCCAGACAGCATTACCGCTGTCCTTGCGGGGGCTCTGACCCTTATAGTGCGCTTTTGGTAACTTTGCCCCTTCACCATGAAATATGTCACGATATTTCGCGTCTTTCTCAGTCATGCCGCTAGATATGGTAAGAACGCGACCGTATCAAGCAGTATTTGCGATCATGTGATATGTAGTGGCACAACCGAGAAAGACGCGTTGTCCTCGGTGGTGCAAATTATAATCAAAATCTCTCATTTTTTCGAAAATTTTAGAAGTTCAAATACTTTTTCCACTCTTCCTACACCTACAGCATAAAAAAATAGTTTTTCCCCTAGTAAAATCTGTTGTCGAAAGACAGATCTTGAAATATAGTCATGTAGAATATTCGAAAATGAGCAGCTTTTGCGAAATTTTCGCGAAATTTAAGACTAAAAACAATATTTTCCCAAAAAAAGTCTCCAAATTTTTTCTTTAAAATATCTTCTCGTATGTATCGATAAACGGTAAGAAATTGGCTTTCGGTCTCATTTCCGGCGTACACTGTATTTTCGAAAAGTGAAAAAGTAACATTGAAAAACTACCAATTTGTAGTTAGATATTATTACCTTTAACTAAATCTGTTAAAAAAAACAGGTCTTTAATAACTGTAAAAACTTTAAAAAAAATTGTTTTGCCCAATTTTTGTTATTTTTGTTTGTAGTTCTTGGAAAATATAAACAAATTCTCAAAAAACCTCTCCAAATTGTTTCTTCAAATTGTTTTCAAGGACAGAAAAAGGGATTTTTAAAAGAATGGTGCACGTATCGTTTTTGTTGAACTCTCTGAAGTTTCGAAAACTGAAAAAGTTTGAAATAATGCTCGAAAATTTGTGCTGTTTCAACACCACTAATTTCAGCGGACCATGCGGCCAGCGGTTTGGCTCACTGCGTGGATTGACATCTTTTAAGCTGTCTTCTCAAGTTATTTTGAAATGCATTATAGACAAATGCAAAAAAAATGGTGAGAATTTTGAATTCATATGTTCCTGCGAAAGGATGCATCGTCAGAATGCCTCGAACAGTGACATCGAGCGTCGCTTATCTCGCAGTGGCATTAATTTCTGATTCCGGTACGAACAGATGATTTTAATAAATATCTCTCAATGAAGCAACAACGCGTTTGTTTAGCCCGTTTTACAGTATTCCTGTGGTTTGCTAGCTCTTACTTCCCTTCTGTGAGAGTCACAGAGCACTCCGCGTGCGGGAATCCTCTTTGAAAGTCATTTGTAGGGAGCGGATTTCTATGCTTTTGCATATTTTTTGTCCTTTGCTTCAGGTTAAATGATCACAAGTGTTGTCATTGCCAACAATGTTGTTTATTACAAGAGCAGCTTTCGATGGCTTAGTCATCATCATCAGTTTTCTGCTGTCTGGAAGCCACGAAACGAAAATGCCAACGACATTTCACCACTAAACCAATACTTTGCTTCAGGGCATGGGTATGTGAAATTTCTTGACATTCGGTTTGAATTGGATGTTGTGTGGATTAATATGTTAGTGCATATTTGTGCATATTTGTCTGATTTTTTCCTGTTGATGCATATTTGCGTAATTATGGGCGCATATTTTGCATATTTCGTTAAAATAGAGACTCTTCTCTAAAACGTGTCAACTTTCCATATGCTTTATTTATTTGTGAGCGTTTTTTGATTACAAAGACATTGTCACAGTTTACGATTTTATTTTATTTTTTTAAATTTTCTGTTGATAAAATACTTGCAAATGTAGAAATTTTCTTGAGATGATTTTTTTTAACCAGGCAGAAGAAATGCAACGAGGCATACAATGTACTTCACAAAGGTGTAAGGTTTTCTTTAATTATTTCTCCCACGAAGTAAGGTAGGTGTTAGCACATTTTGCTCGGCGCGGACAAGTTCCTGCGACTTCCGCCCACCTGGGCACTCTTTGGAGTGCTTCCCGCTAAATTATGGGAGTTTCATGCTAGACCAGGGTGTCATGGGGGCGCCAATTCCAAAATTCGCGCGTCCCACTAAAAAAAAAATCCATCATCAATCAATCAATCAATGAAATGGAATGAAGACATTAATTAAATCATTGTTTCCCCGCGCCTTGATGCATGTGACAGTTCTTCCGCCGCCCTGCCAGGTTGCAATCAGCTACCCTCGCCACCGACAACCGGTGACGTCACTACATCACCACCGTCACCGCCGCCACCAACACCATCGCGCCGTCGCGCCCGTATCTCTCCCCCCGCCTACGTCCGCCCCCCGCCGCCAGCTAGCCGGCTGCCCGCCCCTCTGCGCCCTGCCCGGGGTCGGAACCCGGGGCTGGCCAGAGCATGCGCGGACAGCGGGCGACACAGCTGGTGGAGTGTGGGCCAAGCGGAAGGAGCTATGGTGGACCGGAAGCATGAAGCATCCACGGCGGTGAAGGGCATTTTTCACGATTTCTGCATTTGAGACCCTCTACTGGACAGCGGTGTGATTTGTAGGAGCGGTGGTGCTGTGACAGTGGTGTGGTTCGACAACCCGGCCATGTGTGCCTCGTAACCTTTCAATGTTACATTCATTTGGTTTTTGCTTGCTGTGTTAGTCAGGTAGCATCGCTTGGTCAGTGTGTGCCTTTAATTTTGTGTTTCGCAACACTGCAAGAGTTTTGTGAAATTGTTAAAGTTTTTTTTTGTATTCTTTGACAGTAGGTTATATTCTGTTTGCAGAAATACATATCTTTTCATTCCAAGCCCGCTTCCCCTGAATTTTATCAAGAAAGCTTAATGCAGGAAATGAATTGTTAATTTTAAATGCATACGTAAGTGCATATTTGAATTTTTAGGTCATAAATGCATAGTTTTAAAAGCATATTTCAAGATTTTTAAGGCATAAAATTCCTCTCCCTAGTCATTTATATTCATCAGACGACCCTATTGTGAGATTTCTATAGGTTGCAATAGCATATTTAAATCTAGTTTGGTATATACTTTTCTAACGGAATATCATTTAAAATCGTTTGAAAACAAATGGGTAATTTATTTTGCATGTATGATCATTTAAACTGTTAAAGAAGAAGTAATACACTTCCATTCAATTTGCACAATTTTCCTTTGCACACACCTTTCTAAGAGATCTACTTGAACAGGAAATGTAGCATTAGCTCATGTTCCAGCCCCGTAGTGCTGACATAATATAATGTTGGCGGAAGAGGCAGGAAGGGAAAGTAAACACGCAGATGGCGACGACAGAGATTGAGATGGCAGAGGTGGAGGGGGAGAAGGTGGTGGTGGTGGTCGTGGAGTTGCAGGTGGAGGCGGCGGAGGCGAAGGCAAAGGCAAAGGTGAAATGAAGGTGAAGGTGAAGGTAAAGGAGACAGAAGGTGAAGGCGAAGGAGAAAGTTGAGGCAAAGACGGTGGCGGTGGCGGAGGACGGTGGAAGTTGGCGGTAGTTACGAAGGCGCAAGGCCTTGGTTGTGTGGTAGGTGGTAAGGCTGATAATAGTGGTAGTAGTAGTGGAGATGATGATGGTGGATGGTGGTGGTGGTGGTGGTGGTGGTGGTGGTGGTGGTGGCGGTGGTGGTGGTGGCGGTGGTGGTGGTGGTGTTTGATGATGGTGGTTGTGTATAGGATGGAAATAATGGTGGTGTAGGTGATGGTGATGGATTCGGTGATGGTGGATAAGATGGTGGTGGTGGTGGTGTTTGATGATGGTGGTTGTGTATAGGATGGTAATGGTGGTGTAGGAGATGGTGATGGATTCGGTTGATGGTGGATAAGATGGTGGGTGGTGGTGGTGGTGGTGGCGGCGGCGGCGGAGGCAATAGCCTTTCTACTAACGGAGGAGGAGGCGATGGCGGCAGCGGTGGCGGTGTTGGAGGCAGAGGTGGTGGGGGAGGCAGGGGCGAAGAGGAAGGCGGAGAAGAAGGCGAAGTCGGAGACGAAGGAGAAGGTAAAGATGAAATGGAGTGGGCAAAATCGGAGACAAATGAGAAGGAGAAGGCGGAGACGAAGGAGAAGGTGAAGATGAGATGGAGTGGCCAAAATCGGAGACAAAGGAGAAGGAGAAGGCGGAGACGAAGGAGAAGGTGAAGATGAGATGGAGTGGCCAAAATCGGAGACAAATTAGAAGGAGAAGTCGGAGACGAAGGAGAAGGTGAAGATGAGATGGAGTGGCCAAAATCGGAGGACAAATGAGAAGGAGAAGGCGGAGACGAAGGAGAAGGTGAAGATGAGATGGAGTGGCCAAAATCGGAGACAAAGGAGAAGGAGAAGGCGGAGACGAAGGAGAAGGTGAAGATGAGATGGAGTGGCCAAAATCGGAGACAAAGGAGAAGGAGAAGGCGGAGACGAAGGAGAAGGTGAAGATGAGATGGAGTGGCCAAAATCGGAGACAAATGAGAAGGAGAAGGCGGAGACGAAGGAGAAGGTGAAGATGAGATGGAGTGGCCAAAATCGGAGACAAAGGAGAAGGAGAAGGCGGAGACGGAGAAGGTGAAGATGAGATGGAGTGGCCAAAATCGGAGACAAAGGAGAAGGAGAAGGCGGAGACGAAGGAGAAGGTGAAGATGAGATGGAGTGGCCAAAATCGGAGACAAATGAGAAGGAGAAGGCGGAAGACGAAGGAGAAGGTGAAGATGAGATGGAGTGGCCAAAATCGGAGACAAATGAGAAGGAGAAGGCGGAGACGAAGGAGAAGGTGAAGATGAGATGGAGTGGCCAAATCGGAGACAAAGGAGAAGGAGAAGGCGGAGACGAAGGAGAAAGTGAAGATGAGATGGAGTGGCCAAAATCGGAGACAAAGGAGAAGGAGAAGGCGGAGACAAAAGAGAAGGCGGAGACGAAGGAGAAGGCGGAAACGAAGACTAAATCGGAGATAAAGGAGATAGCGAAAGTCGAGACGAAGGATTTAGTGAAGGCGGAAGCTGAGGCGAAAATAGAAATAAATGCAGAGATTTCAAAGTGAGAAGGAAGGCATGGATGATGAAAACTCTTTGAAAGTTAAAATCCACTAATACACAGCTTTTTTCATGGATTAATTTTTTATACTCTTCACTTTGTTACAACCCCATTAGATGGCGCTGCAGCACAAGATGGAGCTTCAGTTACGTGATTTCCAATCCAGCTGGGCTTCATTATTTCGGAGCGTTGCCGTTTGTCGCGGGGCGTGGTCGAGCAGGACAGGACGACATGGGGAATGCGGTATGTAGACGAGTCGAAACTAATGATGAGCTGGGAGACGACAGCGAGGGGCGAGTGCGTCACGGGATCAATCAGATCGTAGCAGCGCTGACGGAGCGGGAAGTCGAGACCGCACCGTAATTCTACTAGTACGTATGTATGTATACACATGGCGCAACAGCCCGTGAACGGGCTCAGGCCTATCGGCGACGTCCCTGCCTAGAGGTCATGGGTTAAGAGGATACGTGAAGACGCCGTATTCCGGTCTTCTCAACCTGAGAAGTGAATTTTCTCATCGTCACACAGCAACATATGCTGGGACATTTCAAGGAAAAACGCACACTATAGTCTTGCCTCGACCGGGAATCGAACTCGGGGCCGCGTAGTGGAAAGCAAGCACTCCACGAGGATTAATTTTACTACTGTCGTACATAATTTGCAAGTTTAACCAGAAAGAGAAAAAATCAAACTAACAAATCTGTGGTCACGGGGTAAAAGTTCTTAAGTAAAAAATCTTAGTTTGGAGGAAAAAAAGGGTTAAATTTTGGAGGTACCGCTTGTTCCTACGCTAAACGCTATTTCTTAATGTTTTTTGCAATCAGCATTTGAGTTCGGGCATTTTACTAAAATAAATATAGATACTTAACTTGTAGTTTCAGTACTTTAACCAATTTTGTCAAAAATTGACTTAAAAACGTTTACCCCATGACCACAGAAAATTATAAAAGTAAATTAAAAAATAAATACGTAAACGACTTCTTGACATCGTGTGAGTCCTTAAAAATGCTTCATTTACTGATCTCCTGCATCCAGACTTACTTTCTCTTGTACCTTGTTCTTTTCCCTCGCCCCTCGCCGCCGGTGTAAATTCGTGTCTTCCTCGCCTGCCGCGTGTTGTGGGTTTCGCTTCACTGCTTCGTTCGATTGAGCGGCAGCTTCCGAAGTAGCGACCAATGCTCTGGCAGTTTACTTTCTCCTGGTCTTAGTTTAGGACCTTCCCGTACAAGGAATTACTGACGGGACACACTGGTCATTTAAATCACGATTCTCTCTGTGATCTGTTTTCAGAGAAAGAAAACTAGAATTACAGCATACTTTCTAATGTCGGAAAGGTATCTTTAATTACTGTGAATTATGTTTAGTTCAACGATTATTAACAAAATTGGATTGCTAGAAAAATCCAATTTTATTGCTTGTTTAAATCAGTGTTAAGTATTCATGTTTTATTAAACGGTCTGTAGCTGCATTACGATAATTCGAAGTCAGAATTTTGTGAAAATTAAAAACATATTTATAAACATCTTAGATTTTAAGAAAAATAAATAAAATTTACTCTACAACCCGACGACATGGTGATGGCGTTATCCAAGATAAAGAACGATAATGTGATTTTACTAAACAATTTTTTAAAGTAACCTTTCTTAAAAGATGACTATAAAATGTATTATTATTTTCTTTATAATTATTTTATTACCACTACTATCATCATCTGTATATTTAATACACTAGGAGTTTTTGTTTAGAAAGTTTAAGCTTTTCATTCAACCAAATTTTGTAATTTTCACATTTTGTGACAGGTAGTGGGCCTAGATGTGTTATTGTTTGCTATTACTAATTGATTTTATAATGTAAACACTAAATTTCAACAATATCTTAAAATTAATAGAATGAACGCTTTTCTGACGCCATTTATTCCATATGTCGTATAAATTCATGCGAGTTGAAATCGATCATCCTAAAACAGACGTCGAATCTAGCGCGAGCAATATAAAGGTATGAGTTGGCAAAGCGAAGAGATTGTCAAGCGAGTTATTAAATTCGAAAATTGAGAATATTTAAATGCAAAGCTTAGCGAGTGTATAAAGATGCAATGTCCAGCAGTTACTTAATACGAGTCGGCATACAAAAAAATCTTCAGTGGTTAATATTACATATGAATGAATTATGTTTTTAAGTTAAGGATGTAACTATTTTCTGCTACAACACACTTCTTGGAAAATTTAAACCTTCTGATTACATTTTAACTAAATTTTTAACCCTACTCAAATTAAATAGTAATTATTTTTGTTTAGGAATACGTAAATGTCCCTCATTTCTTTCGTTTTGGGAAGTAAGTACTAAACGAAAATAAATAGTTATAAGTGACATTTTATTTGCCGATAAACCAAGTGGCGTAATCCTACGAGCAAAATTAAGTTACTTTTACCTTGTGTGCCATGCACTATATTTTAGACGGCTTCGCTGACTTCATTTTATTTTAATTCAAGTAAACAAATCACTTAATTGTGTTTTATATTACTTTCAGGTCAGCAGTAGCCGATGCAGCCATACGAAATTATTTTTTTTGTTGCAGTCACATTGCTTTGTCTCGGCATTTGAGCATCTTTTCGTTTTTAGCAGTAGTGGTAGAAATAGAACTTTTAGCTAGCTTTGTACGCTTAAAAAGCAATCGCTTTTAACAGTGGCCGTCTAAAAACAATATTTATGGGGTTTTCGATTTTCCTTACAGTGAAAATGTACAATTTTTGTTATAAATGTTCATCAGTTTTTTCCCCTTTTATCTGATCTAATGGAGAAGGGTTCTGCTGTTTATTATTAAAATGTACGTAGGTCAGTCAGAAAAGTATTTATTTCTATTGCCTCCTCTTTCTTTCTACTTACAGAAAATTAGTTAAGTGGAAAATTTGAATTTGTCCCTAATCCTCAAACCTTCTACAATTCACCGCATTAGTAACTTTCTGCGTCAACACGTGCCAGCACAGTAGTCGTTTGCAAAATGGCGGACATCGATGGTCGTATGAGACCGCGTTGTATTATTGAACTCTTGAAAGCAGAAGGTGAAATGGCCATTTACATTCAGGAAAGACTGAAAAGTATGTACTGTGATGCAACAGAGGATGTCAGCCCTGATAGACGACGGATTCGTCGCTGTAACAAAGCTGAAGGGCTTGACTGACGAAAAGAGAAGCGGCAGGTCGGTGAAGTCACTCCACGCAACACAATGCAAGTCGATGACATCATTCGTGGTGACTGTAGATGAAGTGAGGGAGATATCGCAACACAATTCATCTGTTACATTTTACCTTCTGCTTTCAAGAATTCAATCACACAACGCGGTATCTCACGAACATCAATGTCGGCCATTTTGCAAACGACTTTTATGCTGCCATGTGTTGACGCAGAAAGTTACTGATGCGGTGGATTGTAGGAGGAAGTTTGAGAAATAGAGCGAAATTCATATATTTATTTAAAGAATTTTTACTTTCCCGTATACGTACGTATACACGGAGTGATATACGTAGTATAGGGAAAGTTATGTAATGCTGCGCGAAAAAATGGCCAATTTTCGCGGAAAAAAATTAATTGCCGGGCCGTGAAAACGAATAAGTGGATAAAACCACTTGATAAATTAAGAAAAAAAATCCCCTAACACGTGGTGTTGCCAAAACCCTGTTTTCTAGGTCTTGATACCGAAAACCCAGTTGAAAGGAAAACGTCCGTCCGTCCGTCTGTGAACACTGCTAGCGCCTAAACCATACGTACAATTTCTACCAAAATGGATATTCCCGGTCGATCTGATACTAGTCGAAGCTTTGAGATTTTGAAAAAGATTCTTCAAAATTTGGGGGTACTCTATATGAAGCCCCCCGGGGATTTTCAAAATTTCTCAAAAACGGCTCCAAATTTTTTCTTAAATTTCTTGTATGAATAGAATAAAATACACTTATTACATGGCATAGGTCCGATTGTCACTTGCAGCTCTGAATTTTCGAAAATTGTGGAAAGTTTGACTTTTTTCGGCGTCTTTCTCCAACTACAAATTGAAAGATAGAGATTTTTCTTCCAATAAAATTTGTTCTGCATATTGAGTTCTTAATAAAAGGTCATGTAAATGTTTTTCAAAATTTTGGTAGATTTCATGCAATATTGGGTGCAATATGTGCAATTTTAAAAAATTACAAAAACAAGATTTTCTCAAAAACGGCTCCAAATTTTTTCTTTAAACTTTTGGTAGGGATAGTGGTAAATGTACACTATCAACGACATAAAATCCATATTGGTCTCTCGGTTGGTTTTTTCAAAAATTACAGAGAAATGTAAATTTTTTTACTGTCTCTCACGTCGTTAATATTTACATTATCTGCGATTTTTTCACATTCTTATATTTACGAGTACATGTGCTTTAAATAATGCCAAGTAAAGTTTCTCGAAAACACTACCGTTTTCTGTGAAAAGTAGCTCAAATTTCGGCATTTTCAGAAATGCTCAAACGTCATTTTCTCGTATATGGCTGCAATTTTTTTCTTGAAACTTTTGTAACGGATAGTGCTAATTACACTCATTAGTATAGCGTGTGAAGTTTATTTTGAGTTTTTTGTTTTTTTTCAAAATTATATAAATGTAAATTTTTTTAAAGATCTCTCACATCTTTAAAATGCACATTATCCGCAATTTGTAAAGATGATTATATTTGTGAGTGTAAGTGCTTCAAATAAAGTATTTTGAAAAACTCAAAAATTTTTTGTGAAAATGAGCTTCAAATTTCGCATTTTTATTCGTGGTAAAACGCCATTTTTCTCTTAAACGACAATAATTTTTAAAAGAATTTTTGCCATTTAACGACTAGGTTTTTGTGTTCTTTAATATTCAAAATTAATGTTTCTGTTCTACAATAGGAAAGCGAAAAATAAGAAACCGACAAAAAAATGTACTTTTGGCGACGATAGATGGTAGCTGGCAAGAAAGAGGTATGTGGCAATTCCGAATAGCTAGCGAAGACCCAAGGAAATAGAAAACTAATACGGAAAGTCTGTGCCATTCTGTAGCAACCACTAGTTTTAGGATAAAAAAATAGGAAGCATTAAATTTAGTTTGACCATCCTAGGAAATATTTTGAAACATTTTGTGATCAAAAATCGAAATCAAATCAGAAATATTTTATTAATCGGAACGCGAGCGTCATTTGAAACAGTTTGATGACTCGTAAATAATATTTCGTACCTTTATTGCGCTCTCTCAAGATACAACCACAAGTGGGTCCTATTTTACTCAACGTGGCGTCTCTCACTTGGCTGTCAGCCGGGCAACGAGAAGGTAAGCGTCTGATATACGAGCTTGTTTCTACAACTTAATTGTTTTCTCCCTGTCTCTAGTCTTGATGGTTACGCCACTGGGCCTAAGTAACGAAACGTACGGCTTCTATATCTTTTGTAGGAAGTATGTTGCCTTTCTGTTGCGGAACATGGATACACCATCTACGCTCCGAAATAAAATTACGTTGAATAAATTGATGACATGAAATGTTTTATCATAATTTATAAAAAAGCAGAACACTAAACAAGTTAATTAAGAATTTTAAAAAATAACAGTAACTGGAAGGAAACCTTATTGTATATTTGAAGTAATATTTACGAACAATTAGATTAGAGGAAATACAATTTATGAATTTGAACATTCTATTTCAATATTGAAAAGAATAAAAAACGAACTTACAAAAATCTCTATGAAAGTTACTCCAAAACTTTGATTCATAATGTTGGTTGAATTTTTATATACCATCCACCATTATTATTATTAATATTATTTATATTAATATTTTTATATTATTAATATTATTATTAATACTATTTATCACGAATCGATCATTATGGGGCCACGCGATACGTGTATCTCACCGAGCCTCCGACTTCATAATCGGGGTAGGTGCACGTTACTTTTTTCTATAGGGGGGAATCAGCATTAAAAATGCTGACTCCATTTTTATACCTCAGGGCTGTTAGCACTGGGGAATGGGATGAAAGATGATGATAATGATGTGAATGATGGAATAGACACAATAATACAGAGACACACACGACACTACCATGTCCGAGTTGAGACTAGAAAAAACGATCCTTTGGTCCGAGACCGCTACTGCACTTCTACCTTAGCAATTATAATCAGGCAGTTATTTTGACATCACAGACCGACACTTCAGTTTTTTTATACAGATTATAAAAAAATTGTGATGGAAATTTAAGAATATTTTGAATGCCTAATTACACACAATTGCGACTAAAGACAAAAATATGAAATAAGAAAATAAATTGATAAAAAGTGTTGCAAAATCGGTCCAATATTTAAAAAAATTAAGAAAGGTCAAAATGAGAAATATATCAAATGAAAATACATTTAATTAAATGGAGAACACTTTTCTGCGAATGATGCATTAGTGGAAAGGCAACCTTTAAAAATCTTGTTCCTCATAATAACAGTATCTTTAAGAACGAATCGAATAGAAGTCAGGTCATGCTCGATGTAATGGTGCGTCATCATCTTCAATTGCTAACGCCATCCTCCTGAGTATTGCCTGTCAAAAGTGCAGTGAACCACACCTAGCAGGTTGCATGCTAGCTTTCACCGCTGAGTAGACGAGCAACAAAAATAGTGCAGTTTGATGAAATACGCGATAGGTTTACCCGAGATTTCCTTATGCGATCCTTGTGGCCAACATCATTACTTCATCATAATTCAACCCATCATTATCGGCTATTCATCAATTCACTCGGGGAACGATGGTGGTGTGGACATATCAACTGAGAGACCGGCAAAGGTGGTCATTGGCTGAGGTTAATGCAAAGACTCTGAACGAGAGATCCTAGAGTTCGATTCCCGACGGTGGCAGGATTTTCGACACTAGCTTGTCAGCTAGGTCAAATTCAACCCGCTGTTTGGATGAGAATTGTAGCGGCCGATGGCTCTGATGAATAGTTTTACGGTGTTTCTCCAATCAACACCAGGCGAATGACGGAGCAGAACCCTAACAAACGGGCCACGGATTGCGCGCGATCTTTCCTTCCTCTTCCTTGTCATATCTCACTCCTTACATACACATTCACTAACATGCACAACACTACTGCATATGTTCGAAGGCCAGTCGGGAGCACAGAGCTCAAGCTTTCCAGGTGGGAGATACATAGATGGGGAAAGCTCATCAGCTGACGTATAATTCGGCGCCGGATCTCACCATCCAGCGGTGAAAAGATCACAACCACCTCTCGAGATAAAACATTCGTTACGCTTACGGGACTAACGACCGTTGCAGTTTAACGCGCGCAGTAATACGACATAATCAATTAATTGAAAAAAATTATAATATTTGGAGGAATTTTTGTGAAAACTTTGAAACTGTCCAAGGGCTTCATGTAAAGTACCTCCAAAACTCAAATATCGGTTTCAAATTCCAGGAGCTTCGAAATCAGCCAAAACAAATGGGGAATATCAATTTTGAAGAAAACCGGCCGAACGGTTTAGGTGCTAGCATTGACCACAGACGGACAGACGGACGGTTTGTCGATACAACACTACAGTCTTAAGCAGAAGAGCTTTGCGTTCCGGGATATCCGGTGATACTACTTTCGTGATATACTGTGCACCTACGGAGACGGATGATAAATGTCAAAGAGGCGTGACTGTTCACCCCTGGGGTCTGAAAACAAGGGGCGTAAGAGGTAACTTTCCCCAGAACCCAACTTTATTGGGGCGGAGAATTGTTTTTTTCCTTCAAAACAAATAAAACATGTATTTAATTTTAATAGTTATTTCTAATTCAAATTAACTACTGTAAGTTATTTCTGTTGCATGGAGAATCGCATTCTATTTATGTTTTGGTATGGGGCAGTTTGCATTTGTTTGAAACAATATGTAGACCTACCTATTGTAGACCTACTGCTCCAGGCCTCTTAAATTAGTGATTCCGGGCGCGTCAATGGCTAAGGTTAATAGTCCCGTAAGTGTAGTGTGTGCTTTTCCCTTGGGAGGCACTGTGATCTTTCCCCGCTGGTTGGTGAAATCCGGTGTCGACCTATCTGTGGGCTAGCGTACATACGTATGTACGTGTAAGCATGAATGTGTGTATGTACGTGCACATTTTTAAAAAGTATTAACAATGTTAACGGTTTTGCAGGGTCTCTCGAGAAAGCTATTGTATTTTTACATCCTTTGACGTAGTAGTAGTTGTAATTTATTTTATTGTGTTATATTGCAAATGGTTTTTGTTAATTGCAAATGTAGATGTATTGTAAAGCTACAGACGTATGGTTACCACCTGGCAATCAGCCAATTGTAGCCTAATAAATATTATTATTATTATTATTATTATTATTATTATTATTATTATTATTAACCAGGTATCTCCCACCAGCGGGGCAACGCCGCGCCGTCCCAATCAGGACAAGCTCTAAGCACCTGACCGGTTATTCGGCATGTGTGGTAGTGTAGTGTATGTTAGTGTAATTGTAAGGAAGGGGTGAGAATAGGACAAAGAAGAAGGAGGAAAGATCGCGTGCCGTCCGTGGCCCGTTTGTTACGGTACTGCACCGGTATTCGCCAGGGGTTGATCGGAGAAACCACGGAAAACTATTGATCAGAGTAGCCGGCCGCTTGAATTCTCCTCCGGACAGAATTGACCCATCTATCTAACTAGAGTGGATCCTGATACTGTCGGGACTCAAACCCTAGGACCTCCCGGTCAGTGGCACCGCAGTTCCATGCCCTGAGCCACCTCTCGCGGACCTAGACCTCTTGTTTTCTCTGAGCACCCCAACTGACAACCCCCGAGAAGAGGCCTGCTTAGCACCGTCGTGTGAACCGCACGCATACAAGCAGCGAGGATAATCTAAATGGATCGTAGTGAGTACCGCCGTTCAAGACAGCACATCGAATCGCAATCGCCGATGCTATCTATTCTCTGGCGTCTCGGCGCCAGAGAATTAGAGGTTCTTCGCCGAGGTGCTCCCTGCCGCTTTCCCGCGCCGGGCAGGGCCGTACAGGCGGACAAGGCCTTTCCCCCCGATGACCGATGGCCACCATGCACTCCGACTCAACTCTCTCCCCCCCCTTCTCCTCAACGGCGTGTCGGGCGCGGGGCAACAAACAAAGAAACGATGTTCGTTTTAATTACAGGAAAGGAACCTAGACGTTGAATTAATCCTCCGGCGGGCGCGTAGCGGCACTCAGTGCCGCATCCTTACATTTTTATTGTTTTCGGGTAAATAATGGTGTCGCACTATTGAGCTCATAGTTATTCCTCATTCATTATATTTTCAACCGGATGACACTCAAATCACGATTTAGACACTGCCCATCGACCGTTATTCATTAGTAATTCGAACTCTGCAACAGTTGCGGAACTCCGTACCGCACGCGCCTTGCTATGTAAGTATAATATTTGCGTGTTTTGTCCTTTAGAATTCTTACTGCAATTTTGTTATTGAGCTTGGTGACACAGATTTTGAAGTACTAACTACTAATTCAAATTTAGATGCGTTGTTTTCGAAGAAACGTTAGAAGGCATGTTTGCACCGTATTCATTCCCCGACATGTGTGACACTTGCCAAGGCACGGTGGAACGAGTGATTCATCAGATTATTATTAATATAATTATCTATTTTGATATTTAATATAATGTAATAAATAAAATGTATGAAAACATAACTAAAGAATATTTCCTTCACATTCCCTAAGAAAAGTAATAATTATTCACACGAAAATTGAAGAAAATAAATGCCCTACAAATTGAAGAAAATTGAAGAAAATAAGTGCCACACGAGCCTGCTGGCGAGACTTGATGCGACGCGCCCCGCCTGAGGGTTAAGGAAAAAACAATTTTATCTTCAGTATTGTAGTTGCAGGAAGACGCAGAAAAAAAAAATTAAAATTTTGGAATTTTCAAAAATTTTGAGTTTCCAACGAAAATGAGACCTCTGCCGTTTTTTGAGCGTCTTTGAGGAAGAAGTTCAATAAACAAATTTGGAACCATTTTTTGAGAAAAGCTTGAAATTGTTGTGGTGGCTTCATGTAAACTACCAAAAAAATCAAAATATCCGTTTCAAACTCGAAGATCCTCGTATTAGTCTAAATCGATTGGGGAATATCAATTTTGTAGAAAATTGTCAAATGGTTTAGGTGTGAACGTCGACCGACTCACGGACAAAGGAATAGATGGACGGACGGACGGACGGACGGACGGACGGACGGACGGACGGACGGACGGACGGACGGACGGACGGACGGACGGACGGACGGACGGACGAACTGTCGGACAGACAAACGTTTCGCAATAGAGTTTTCGATATCAAGGACCCACAAAACCTGGATTCTGAGTACACAAAGTGGTACAGGAAGTAATTTAGTATACATGGGAACAATATATATCCACTTTTTCGATAGCTCAGCCCCACAATATGAGTTTCTTTGAACAAAAATTGCCGACTTCTGTCGTGACAGTAAAAACAAACTGCATTATCTTCTGGGTTAGCATTACTTTCATTTTGCTATTCCTTAAGCAAATTTAGGTGTTTTTACGTTTACAATTGTCGGATAACTAGTTAGAGGTAGTTCTTTCTTAACGAATTGTAAAAAAACGGGTAATAAAAATTTGTGAAAAAATAATTAACATTATCCTTTAGGCTACCCTCACTCAATGTAAAATACAATACTAATTTTCTGCACTGTAGCATTCTGCACTCCACTAATATATTGTATGACACAAATATTGCACTGTAGCATTCTCCCGACAAAATGCCATTCCCGTGTCAAATATGAAACAATTCCTATCTCATTTAAACTCGAGAACCACACTACCATACTAAAAGAATATAATAAGTAGTCAGTAATTTTTGTGAAGTGAAGTTGAGGTTGGCCATAAAATAAAACTACAGCTTATAGGCTGCCTGACACCGTCCAACCTGACCAATACATTGTGGTAGCGGTATTTCGACGTTCGAAATGCACCTGAGAGAAAAAGCAATTTTGGACAAAAAGTTCATGGTTGCCAGTCCCATTTAGTGAGTTTTCGTTAATCTACATTTCAAAATCTGAGCAATGTGTGACTGTGCTCTCGAAATATCGCACTTGCGTTGACCCGGTATCTTCAAAGGTATTCGTAATCTAATTATGTAAATTTCATGTTCAGTTTAACAATGTTTTATCTACTGAATACAATATCCACGCTGGAGTACTTCAGGGTTCTCCACTCTCACCAATCCTTTTTAATATTTACGTTTCAGATTTTCCACATTTAATTAATACACAAGTAGCCTTCTTTGCCGACGACACATCCCTATTCACTTCTCATACAGACATTATAACTGGTCGTGATAATTTACAAGATGATTTAAATACTCTAGTTACTTGGTACAATAATTGGCAAATCAAGATCAATTATCAAAAATCTCAAGCAAAAATATTTTCTTTAAAACGAATCTCTCCTACTTATCCACTTATTATCAACTATAAAGCAATCCCTTGGATTCCTAACAAAACTCCACTTACCTATCTTGGATTACAATTTGATACTAAATTAACTTGGGAACCACACATTACATCAATAATAAATAAAACTAATGTCAAGCTTCTAAAATTATACCCACTTTTGAACAAACATTCTCATCTTTCTTTAGAGTCAGCGTTATCTATATTTAAATATATAATTTGCCCATCTTTGACATATGCATGCCCTATTTGGGGTAGTGCATCGAATTCACATATTCACAAATTAGAAGTTATACAAAATGAATATCTAAGAAGAGCATTGAAAGCACCCTGGTTCATTCAAGAAACGATCAAATATTACACGAACTCAGTATTCTGCCTCTAAAATCCTGGAAGCTTCGTCTCTCCAACAAATTCCATACTTCCCTTACTTCTTCTCCTGCTTATACATCTTTTCAACTCGGAAAAACCGCTAATCCTTTTCCGGGAATTAAATCACGATATTCAAAAGATCTATTACATCCTCCATAGTATCTATTATTTACTGAATAAATTTTATATGTTATGTACTATTTAACACCCATTATGTATATCATTGTCTTATCAAAATCAAAAATACCTATGTCAATAGTTTGTTTGAGGTTACTTTTCAAGTTTCTCCTCATTTTCTATTCAATGTTATGTAATATTCGCACACTTGAAAGACAAATATCTTGTAGAACAAGTATCAATAAATATATTAAAAAAAACTTTTGGTGGTTTATCGTAACAATACAGATGGATGACAGAGCAATACCCTAACCAAGTGGTCACGGACTACGCGCGGTTTGTCCTTCCTCTTCCTTATCCTATCCTCACCCCTCACTTACACTTTCTCTTACAGCGATTGTTCTAACTCAGCTGGTGGGATTTTTATTTTGCTGCGAATATTATTCACTAAGACATTTCAGGAAGTAGGAACTGAATCGGTTCCTTAACGTCTTCTCGACAACAATCTTATTAAAACAAGGAAAGACGAGCTTTGAAATTCTTTTGCAAGGCTGTCACTTAGATTGATGTAAAAGTTCAAAAAGATCCAAAAAGATTTCGGACAAATAAATATGACTGTCCGAATTCTTTTTGGATCTTTTTGAACTTTTACATTAAAGAAGACGTAATGACGTACTTTTAGTTTAAATTTTATTTTTAGTGCTCGTGCTCTCTCTCTCTCTTTCGCATAGATAACGGAAACAACGAAAATACCATGGCTGGCACCCGAGAGTAACACAAAATACGATGACTCCCAAAAAATAGTAGATACTTTTGACTGTGTGCGAAACGTTTTCAGTCATAAATGAATATTGGACGAGGTGGCCCAGTGAAACAACTGATGTCACTGCAGTGCCTCTGACCGGGAGGTCCTAGGTTCGAGTCCCGACAGCGGCAGGTTTTTCGACACTGGCTTGTCAGCTACGGCGAATTCAGTCGTTGTCTGGAGGAGAATTCTAGCGGCCGGCTGCTCTGATCAGTAGTTTTCCTTGGTTTCTCCGATCCACTCCAGGTGAATGCCGGAGCAGTACCCTAACAACAGGCCACGGGCCGCGCGTGATTTTTCCTTCCTCTTCCCTGTCCTATCCTCACCCCTTACACACAATATTTTAATAATAATAATAATTATTAATAATATTATTAGTATGAATAATAATGATGTATGATGAATCGAACAACCTATTACAGACGTATCAGGTAATATCATTTGAAAACAAACCGCTTTCAAAATATTCACAGGTTCCAGTGAGAAACTCCGCTATTTTCCTATCACTTTCATCGAATTTATTAATCCCCCACTCGCGATCTTTCAATCGTTTCATCAATTAATGAACGTGAAGGTTTCGCAGAAAAAGAAAGCTTCCTCCTCTCTTGTCGGTAGAAATTGGGAGTACTCGAACACACACACATTTATAGAGAGTGTATGTAATTAATTCTGCACAAAGCTTTCAAATCTTATCAACTTGGAGGTAGCCTATCTGATTTATTGATTTATTTATTTACTTACTTATTTACCAATTTGCTTATTTCCGTTCCTAATACCCTAGCAGCAAGGAAATTGTTTCAAGTTTAGTGTTGCACGTTCCACGATTTAATATGATTTATCTTTGAGGGTTTTAAACTGATGGATGGATTGACTACGTTTCATTACAGGGAGTTAATTTTTTTTTTCAGATGACTTGTTTTTTGGACCTTTTTTTCTGATAAAATGCTTTAGGAAGAGGTAATATATGGGGGCATAATCTCTTCCCTCATAAGTCATACACAGATTTTACTGTGTTTTTACCAAATAAATAAAATTAAAAAATATGCCCGGGAAGATTTAATAATATTTACAATGAACACCTTGCGTGTTCTTTGGAAATATTATTATGTTGTTTTATTTGTTAAATAATTATGAAGGTGTTAATTAGTGTTGGTGAAATTAACGATATGCGGTTATTTACCATTATAGCGCCCATTTAGAATCATATCCCATGGGAAGTAATCGCCGATAAGACGAGAATACCAAAACAAATACTTCTAAGCAAGTACTTTTAGTCCTTCGTTCACTCTCCGTTTAACATTTCCAAGTTGGCGACGAAGCTATCTTTTGTGCGTTGTGAACGCAAGTGTTGTGTTAGATGCCCTTTAAAACGTTGGTTATGCAGACTAGTTGGTGTCAGTAGATCAAACGTTTAGAGCGCGTCGACTAACGCAGAACTGGTGGCTGCAGTGTTTGAATCTCGTTTATGCCACGTCTAGAGGCTGTTCAATTTCGAGTGCCGGCGTGGAAACGAGTGTCTGCAAACCATTGCGGCCATGATATGACTAAGTCAGTGTTGTCAAGATCGATGCCACGGCCGGGAGTCCGTGGAGCGAGTGCCACGACGAACCCACGCAGTTCATAACCCCGCCACCAGAGACAACGCCATCCCTATTGTAAAACGGCGGAGTTACTACTACTCGTAATAGTTCCCTTTCCCGACGCTAGTTGTACAGAGAGGCTCGTGGCATGCTACGGTGCAACAATGCGTGCCACTGCCATCAGTAGAGAACCTTGACACCACTGCTGTAATGTTTGAGTTCCGTTTAACACACGTCTGGCGGCTGTTTCATTTCAATTGTCCACGCGGAAACACGTAAGTGTCCGCAAGGCACTGCTCACTCGATATGACTCAAACTTAAAGAACAAGAATACAAATTCCGCCGTGGTAGCAGATATCTAGTGATAATCCATAACGTGAGATAGGGGTAATCATCCACAACAATCACAGTAATAATAATTATTTTAACACGCCCAAAGTTAACTTTCGGGAAAATAATTCCTATCTTCAGTAGGTCTCTAACATAGAAAAGGAAAAAACAAAAAATTGATATAAAGAAAGGAAGCAAATAGAAATTAATAAAATTATGAAATGAAATTGACAAATGAAATGAAATAACTAATACATAAATAAAATTAAAAATCACTTACTGTCCAACACGTCGATCACGTAGGCAACGTGGATCATGTTATGTTGTAAATGTGAAAGTGTGATCTGGAATTTTCCGTAGATTCTTCGATCAATATCACATGACTGCCGTTTCAGCACATGAACAGTTGTGCCAGGGACTCCGCGCGATCTTTCCTCCTAAACTTTGTTTCCTCCACTACCCTTACACACATTTGCATGAACTACATTACCGCACATGTCGGAATCTTAGAGTTTGTCCCGGCTAGGGCGGTCTTCCACTTGGGGGAAATACCTCGTGGAGAAATCTACCGCAAACCGACGTGAAGAACTGCGTCCGATATCTTGTTCCTGTGGAAGAAAAGTCATCTTCAGGATATAACATGCACTGAACATTCGGGACAAATAACCACAGCCTTTGACGCGTCTGGAAACAAAACGATTGATTGAGCTATCAATCAGTCAACTGATTGGTGCGCAGACAACGTTGGAAAACGCCACATTCCCGGAGAAATGACCTTGGAAATAAACAAAGTAAAACATCTTACTTTGGCTAAAGAACAGAAGAATGTGATGTTTTCACACGCAACAAAACAAACACCATATTCTGAATCAAATTTTGAACTTGAATCATTTTTGCAAAAATATGACAGGTGACCTTTTCGAAGTAATCGAGTATGCAGTTGAATTATATGGTTTTGAATTGGTGTAATCCAGCACCCAGCATCTTCTGCTAGTCATGAAGATACACGATGTATGCAAGAGAAACAACTCCATGTACCCAGAACTCACGAATTGCCAGCAAAATTATGTGTTCCAACACGTGGTCGGAGGCGCTGCGTTGCAACGTTGCTAGACGTGGTCGGTAACACGTTCACAACTCAACTGACGACAGATCGTTTCAAGTTGTATAATACGCCAAATTCCCGATAGATGGTGCGCAGGCATTCATTGATCTCTAAATGTAAATGTATTATGTATTTCATCTAATACTACTAATGACATATTTACAAAATGATTCTTTGAAAAATATTGTAAATCAATAGAAACTTATGAATAAAAAATAAATACAAATTAAAATATTAAAATAGGTCTGACCTCGTTTCTAGTACCATAGAGATTAGTAATGAAAGTTCACAAAGATGATCAGGAATGGATTTTACTTTCGACAAACGTTGAATCTTCTCAATCGTTTCATTAAAACATAAATGAAAAGAAAAGTAGAACTGCTAATAGTGTTTTTGAAAGATGTGAAATAGAAAATTTGTTCTTAATAAATTTTGTTCTTAATAAAATAATGTATCTTAAAAGACTGCCCGAAAATTATTTTAAAATGATGTCAATCAGACGGACGAAGAGATGTCGGCTTGGAATGAAATGAAAAGGTGAAGTGAAAGTTGAAGGACGAAATATGATGAAGAATTTTGGCACGATGAAATAAGAAACGAAACGAAACGTGCAGAAAACCAAATTTAACATGCTTAATTAAATAGGTAGAACTCCTTTAGGTCGATATAGAGAAAACATACGCGCTTTATAACAACTGAAGTTCGTTATTATATGGTCGCACGCTGTCGTTCGAACAGTTTTCCTTGTTTCTTGTAAAACCTTTGTTTTTCATTGCATTTTCTTGCGAGGCGTGAAATGTCAATTGCAATTATTTACAATCGACACCATTCTTAAAGGTAATAATCGATTGATTAGTGATTCCGGGCACGTCAACTGCTAATGTCACTAGTCCCATAAGTGTAGTGCATGTGGGTAATTCCACGTGAAATCGGTCGAAAAAAGCGTGACCTCTTCAGATTGGTCTACAATTTTTTTTGACTGGTTCAATGTGATGTAAAAAAAGCTAGAAGTATTACGTTTAGTGCACATGTTTCACCTTTGAGCTTGTTTTTATTTATAGCAAAAACTAGTAAAATTTCTGAACACTTCGGACGAATTTCAGAAAAATAGAAATCACAGGTGAAAATCCATTCTAATATTTAAAAAATGTTTCTCGTTGTAGTAAATAGTTCAAAGAAAAGATTTTTTGCATTGAGACTCATATTATTTACATTTTATACCAATGTTTGTACTCTCAAATTCAAAAGTGCAGGTTTTTTTTCAAACCTGAATCCCCAAAATATTATACAAACTCTAAACGTTCACGCATAAAAAAAAAGATTCGCTAGTGAAAGTGGAAATTTCAAAAGTTACGGCCGTTTAAAGTCAAAGTTGTTTTTTTTCAATAATTAATTTTTATAAATACTTTTCACAAAGCGTAAGAATTTTTATTTTTAGGTCAAAATTTATTGATTATTAGTTGAAGTAACACTATTGCTAATCATATATTCTGTAAATGTTACTACAATATAAATTTGTTAATGTTTGTAAATTAAAAGTTAATGTTAATCTGTATTACATTCCCATCACAGTAACGTTCTGAAATTTCAGATTGCGATCAAAGCAAATAATATTTGATAGGTTCTCCTTGGAAAACATTAGGTATACACGTTACACGTTAGATATACAAAAATTAATACAAAAGTAAATTAAACTAATAGATCTACAGTTAGTAACAGTTTTGTTTATACAGTCCCTAATTTGCTCGAAAATCATTAATTTTCAGATAAATTGAGACTAATGCAAATAAAATTACAAGATAATTGAATAATTCGAATTAAATATAACGTAACTTTGTACACCTAGACGACATGGCATTAAATTTGAAATTCACCAGCACATTTAGTCGCTCAGAAATTAGCCTCTGGGAAGGTTCCCGAGCAACTAAACGTGCTGGTTAATTTCAAATTCAAGGCCATTTCGTCTAGGTGATCAAAGTTACATTTTATTAAATGGAATTATTGAATTATTTTGTAATATATTTTGCATTTTCGAGCAAATTATGGACTGTACAAACAAGACTGTTACCAACTGTATATTATCGATCATATAGATCGACGCTTTACATAACCTTACCCGTCTATACAACAGTAACACTTATCTTTGAATGCGGGTTTGAATGCATGACCGACGTAAGGAAAATGCACCTGGAAGGCTGGAAGACGTACAGCAGGCATGTCAAGGTCGCGAATGAGCCATGTGTTTTCCTCAAGAGGTGGCGGTATCCCTCGCTGGACGGTGAGATCGTCGACCTCGCCGACCCCACCGACCCCAGTGACCTCCCGTCGGATAACAGGGTTTACACCAATCAGCGGGCACCGTCCCAACCGCGACAAGCTCGAAGCCTCCGACCGGTCTCCAGCATGTGTGGTAGTGTAATGCTTGTATATGTATATGTGTGTACGTAAGAGGTGAGGATAGGACAAAGGAAGAAGAAGGAAATATCGTGCGGGAGCCGTGGCCCGTTTGATAAGGTACTGCTCCGGCATTCGCCTGCTTTTGATCGGAGAAACCACGGACCACTACCGGTCAGAACAGCCGGTCGCTAGAATTATCGACCTAGCTGGCAAGTCAGTAGGGAGTTTTTCCCACCTCGAACGACCAGCACCATCGACTTTCTGCGCATGCGCACATGCACTGAAGTGATGCGAAACTTGAACTGCGCATGAGTAGAAGATCGATAGTGCTTACCGTTCGAGATGGCAAAAACTCCTAGCGTCGAAAATACGACCGCTGTCGGGACTCGAACCTAAAATCTCCCGGTCAGAGGCACTGCTGGGGCATCAGTTGATACCCTGTGTCATCTGTCTGTCTGTACTGGAACAACAGTTTCTGATTGGGTCAAGTCCTACTAAAAGCGTACCGGCCTCGAGGCCATGGGTTAAGGGGGTAAGTCTGATTAGTATCTCATCGTCACACAGCAACAGGTACACCCTGAGCCACCACTACGGGTTTAAAGGTGAAAAGATATGCCATATTTCGCTAAAATGAAATTTCTTAATCACAATACCAATTTTCTTTGAAACAATAACAATTTTCAATGAACAAACATTTTTTAACTTTCTTTTATACGTAAGTATATACGGAGTAATATACGTATTTATATGTATGTAGATGTCACTGAGTTATGAAATGATACACCAAAAAACAGAAAATTTTCGGCAGAAAAAAATTCATTGCTGTGTCCCGATAACGAGAAAGTGGATAAAACCACTTGCTAAATTAAGAAAAAATCCCCTAGCACGTGGTGTAGCCAGAATCCCTCTTTTGTGGGTCCTTGATACCGAAAATTCAATTGAAATCTAACGTCTGTCTGTCCGTCCGTCCGTCTGTCCATCTGTGAACACCCTTGGAGCTTAACCATTGCATAGGATTTTTTCTACGAATGTGAAAATTCACATCATTCTGACAATACTGCGATGAAAACAATGAGTTGTTCGCTTCTTGGTTGAATTTGACGTTTTAAAATAATAACTAAGACGTTAGTAGCGCAGAAAGTGCAATATTTCAATACTACGTAGCTATTACCAATAACGCGGGAAAGTATGTGCTGTTGTAGCACCTGTATTTCTTTTGTTTGAAGGGCATAAGAAGTGCCTCCATTAAACTACACCTTGATACAACATTATTTCATAAAATAAAGGAAACATAGAAAACATTGCTGATAATCACTGTCTAAAGCTAAAGTATAACAATGTAGAAGGTTAATGCATGTTTAAGATCATTATTTTCTATTCTATGCAGCTGTGAAAGGGATATAAATATTTTGTGCTTAGAGGTAATATTTTCTCTTCACGGCAATTAAACAAAAACAGGACATAAAGCAATGAAGAGAAAATTATTCATATTTCCTTCAACCATTAGGTCTTGACCTTATTTACATGTCTTGTCCCAAAACATGAGAGTTCACTTCTCAAAAACTTTATATTGATTTTTGTTATCTGCATGTAGTTATAAATATTTTCTTCTCAATGTACCTCTGATTCCTTTTAATATTGTCTCTGTTTCACAGTTTACCAGAATTTTCTGGAACTAAACGAATATGGTTCTCGTTTAAAGTAATGTATCAAAGATAAGTCGTTTTACGAATTAAGTAAATATGGGTCTATAAAAAAGTCTTTCCTAACGTGAAATTTATTTATATTAGCTTTTGTTTTTGTGAGTTTGACTTGGATATAAGTAGCCAAATTTTGATATTTTCCTCATTTATAAAAACTTATAATTTGCGATCATTCAAAAATATATTTTCGGCTCAAATGTATGTTATACAATAATAATTATATTTTTTATCAACATTTAGTATTTTGATATTAATGCTGTCCAAATACGTTAGTTAGTTATAGTTAAGGCCTTATTTTTACGTGGCGAGACTCGGGCCATCAGGCCCGCTCTTTCCGTCTGACCACGCAAATTTCGCTACGCTCCTTTCCGGAGAAAGAAGGTATTATCTCGGGCGACGAAACAGGCGATTTGAATTTAGCTCAGAGGCGTCATTTAGGCTTGAGGATCTTTTACATGCAAGTAAATCTACTAACATGGGCCAGCCGGCTTTACTTCCCCTCCGCGGAAGGCGTACGAAGGATTTTTTCGCCCTTAAAAATCCACGGCTTCGATCGGGTTTGAACCCGCGAACTTGGGTATGACAGTCCGGCACGCTAACCGTCACACCATCGAATCCGCTAAGTCCTATAAATATCTGTAATTTAAACGGTTTCATCCGTTTAGCTTCATATAACCACAAGAATGCTTCATATCTGAAATACATATTAAATAACTAGTCATTGTTTGAACATTAGGCTGCATGTCGGAAAGTTTAAGTTCACCGCTGTTCACTGCAGTTTTTAGAGGTACAATAAATGTTACCGTTCACTATGGAGAAAATAATGTTGTTATTCACTTCAAGAAACATTAATGTCACGTGTAAAATGCCAAGGAAATAGATCAAAGCGTTTGCTTGTGAGTCTGTAAAAAACAAATGAACCAGAGGAATTCCGAACAATCGAGTACCATGTATCTAGAATCGTTGAAAAGAAACCAAAAATTATTTAAAACGGGACCGAAAAATCCGTGAAACGGAATGAAAACATTAAAATCGTTACTCAGACATCATATATATTGGCATAGAAGAAAATTCGTAACAAATCCGAAGAAAATCGAACCACATTTTTGGTCACTACGCCATAACAAATAAATTTACAGACAGGCCCAATGCGAACGGTCGAGGTAAAATGGCTCTGTCAATAAAAGAATAATTTTCAGTATCAGTTTCCTAAATGCTATTCAGTTCATCATCATCGATTTTCCTAATTGGTTTAGAATGTGTGAATATTTTCTTCGAACATACATTTTGAAACATTTAACAAATTTACTAACATATTCCATTCTTCTTTAAATTTTGCTCTGTTACGTTTTCATTAAACAGAAAAAAACAGAGATGATTTTATTACTCGCACTCGTATTATACGTTGTGTTTTGGTTGTTTTCCTTTCTCAGGCATTAATACTTACTCTTGCTTATCGTGTTTTGTGCAGGGAAAGGAATGTTTTCCGACTCTTCAACATATGCACATTACTCATAGCGAGAAGGACTTTCACTGCTATATATTGTAGAAAACTTTCTCCACCTCCCCAAAATCACAGGCATCAGTGATTCGTCCCCACAAGCGACACGCAGAAGAAGAACCGGTTTTGCGAAATTCCAGGAGGACACTCAAGTTCGGGTGATGTCACATCATCGACTCCGTGAAGGAAAGTAAATAAAATGAAGGTTTTCGGACAGAATGAGGAGAAAATTATGAAAAAAAATGAAACGAAATAAATGGAAAAACGTAATTGATAAAGATAATTCCGCTGGGATGCTGACGGAAACTTGCAGTCAAAGTACAAAATAGGCCTACTGTTTGTTGCCAAATTTACAGAAACAAATTGATTGGGTTTTCGAGAATATTTTTTTTATAAATTACATTAATTGAAAGTAGAAATTATGCAAAAACTACTCGTTTTAAAAAAAACTGTGCCTGACACTTTTTTTTTAAAGATCTGATGTTTTTAGTTTTCATGTGAGACAAAATTGTCTTATCTTGAATATTGTAGTTTAGAAATATTAACTTTTTGCAATTTTCCAAAATACATTGATTTCCGCAAAAATGAAAACTGCTGATTTAGAAGGCTAACAGTATTGCCAGAACGATGTTCAGATCTAAACGTCTTGCTAGGAATTTAAACGAGCACACTGTATTTAACTCAAAAGTACTTATAAACATAAACTTTATCAAATTCTTTCAAATATTGAACAGATGACTATACAAACAGATCACATTTTATTTTTTACAACTTTTCAGCTTTATATTGGCGTTTTCGTCAAGTGTCTACACAAACATAAAATGAAATAATGACAATTATAAAAATTACAATCTAGCCTTATAGACTGATAAGCAATTTAAAGTAATATGAAATCAAATTTGTTCTAAGAGCTAACTCATTAGCGTCCTCTTAGTTTCAAATTGAAATTTAAAACACACTTTCTTGTGCTTGTAGATACACTGGTATTTACACTGTTACTTCAGTTCTTAGTTCTTAAAACACTCTGTCACGTCAGTTTACACTACTAGTCGCGCGACGTTGCTTGACGTCTGAGCTCCCTAGTGCTCAACCCAGCACGACTCGGCACGGCCTGGTCAACATCTTGGTCTCACATGGAACGGCACGGCAAGATTATCAGGGCTACCTACCGCTGCTTTCGAATTCAAGCGAATTATTCAGAAAATTAAAAATTAAGTACATACTCTAACATCATATCTCATTAATAACCAATATCATAATTAATTATTTTCACTTGTGGTTACTATTAATTAATTTATTATTTATTATATTTTTATCGTCTATGATATCCTGTTGTGTTAAGAGCGACCGTTGGCAACACCCGTCTGATATGACGTAGCAGTAACAACCTCTCCTCGTTCCCCGCGCTGCGAGACGTCAAGAAAAGTCGCGCGTTTAGTAGTTCGAAAGATTTCTTTCTCTTAAATCTTCTCACATGGTCTGTGTTGTCCAGGAGTAGAATTGCTTCGGGACTGTCGTGTTGGTGCAGCATTTCTTGCGAACCTTTGTTTTTCTTCATCCACTGCTTCAACTTTCGGGGATGGGAATCCACTACTTCCATCATAGAATCGTAACGCTCGCTGAGAACATGTTAGGGATAATAGACCTCACTTCATGAAAAAATTAGAAACATTTCTAGAGGAGGTTCAGACCATTAGGGAAACAGAAATTAGTGAGTGGAAAAATAACACTTGCTAGTTTGAACGGTGCCTAGACCGGAGAGGAAATACGTTGTTAATTAGGGAGCGGATTTTAATGGAATGTCATTTTTTTTCTTTTCACTTTACAACAATGCCGTATAGCACAGACATTCCTTTCATGTTATGAAAAAAAGGAAATTAACCATTTTTCACGTCATTATTTTGCATGTTTCGTCGGTTTCCAGTTAATAGGACATTTTTACCTTTTTTATGACATTTTTAATGCACTTTTGCTGATTTAATCGAATTTATTACCATTTTAATGGTACTTGTTTCAAACGATATTTACGTGATGCAACAAATGTTCACCACAGAATTTCTGAATAGCCTATTCGATTTCTTCACTCATGTATTGTTATGTCAGCCGTTGTGAGCACTATGTAATCTAATGTTCCTGGAACACTTAACAGCGCCATTGTCAGTTTGGCCGATTTCGGACCATTTGGGGTAAATACCAAGATTCGAAAGTGTTTAACGCTATAGGATGTAGATATTGTAATTCGCTCAGCCTTTGACCTAGCCTCGTATCAAATTATTTAATTTATATGTGTAATAATTACCCATTAAATAAAAAATATTACGAAGACAATTTTGGGTGATAGTTACGTGAACTACAAATAAGTTAATGTATTATTGCAACACCTCAGGATTACGAGCTTGATGTGAAAGGGGACTGGCTGGGATTGGTTGGCACTCAGATTCCTAAATCAGCCATTTAGCTTCGTATATCGGCCACGTAGCACTCAGAGTCAACAGGATAGCAAACTGTTGTAGAGCTTGGAAAGAAATATTTGCGTTGTCTTCTACAATATTAGGATCACAATGTTTTTATTCTCTCTCTTTTGCCTGCAGAAACCTTCAGCCAACCTCTTGATTGTCGAGTATCAATTGTTTAGTTTTGAGTTCTCTTTCCACTCTAGGGGCACCTTTAATAAAAATCACTTTCTGTGTTTCACGGCTCTTTTCAATCGGATTTGACTGGCACAATGCCAATCAACCCCATCATCTGTTTGCCAACAATCTCCACAAAATAAAACTAATTTTCTGATATTTTTAGTCACGCCTTGAGTGAAAGAACCCAAAGTGACTACAGCTAAGAACATTTTCATAGTTTTCTCAATATTCTAGAGTTATGGTACTAAGTTTGTTATGTAAAAATCATTGGTCATTTGAGCCTTTGAAAGTAAAAGTGGTGTAAGTCAAACAACATACTCTCCGGAAAATGACGTGTAAACGAAAAACGATGTAAAATTATAATTCTTAGAAATAAATGAACTGAAGTTGATGAATGTGTTATGGAGATTTTCTTTTAACATACCACATATTTTGGACTGAAACATTTCTTATTAATTAATCAACTATTTTGTTGACTTCCATCACTTTTGCACGCACCGTTTCTGAAAACTTTGACATACATTCAAATAATTGACGTGCACAATTTTCGTCTGAGATAGTAATTTATTGAAAAAATAGGGCTTTGTCACGATTTTCAACCAAGTGAGAGAAATTTTGAAGTTGCAATTTTGACCTGTGTACGCATCACTAAAAGCAATTAATTTTTTTTTTCGATATGCTTCTTCTGTGATGGGTGCAGATAAACAAGGAGCTATTTCTTGGGAGCCCCTGGAAGCTGTTATTTCGTCCCACCTATGACTTAAACCAATTGCATACAGCAGTATGAACAACTTCTTGGCTACTTCTGCACTGTGCTGGCCTCTAGCTAAGAAATATTGAAGTTTGACTCACACCCATTTCAGCTCGTGATGGACCAATGTTCAAACAATCTCCCAATGCATCTAACTCAAATCTTCCAAAATTTGACTTACACCAATTTTGCTTTCAACAGTTCATTTAATATTGCTGTTTCTGAATAGATACATTGGCTAAAAATGGCCACTGTTAAATGTATTATATTTTTGATTCATTTATTTCTAAAACAATTTTGTTCCAGTAGTGGTTATTTATAAGTTGCAACATTTTTCTAGTGGTCAGATACTCGACATAGTTATGGCCAATCAATATTTTACCCCTTCAACATGTCTGAGACCTAAAACGTTTTTGCAATGTCAACATTACTCGTAATATGATATTGGTTAATTAGCAATTCCGGGCGCATCAACTGCTAAGGCTATCACGTAAGTATAGTGATTTTTTTATCACGGGAGATGGCGATGACGTTCCCCCGCTGGATGGCGAGATCTGGCGCCGACCTACCTGTCGACTTGTGGGGTTTTCCCCAACCAGGTATCTCCCACCAGCGGGGCACACTCTACCCGGGACGAGCGCTCAGCTCACGACCGGTCTCCCGGCATGAGTGGTAGTGCATGCAAGTGTAAGTGTATGTAAGTAAGGATGAGGATAGGAAAAGGAAGGAAATATCACGCGCTGTGCGTGGCCAGTCCGTTAAGGGTCGTCATTCGCCTGGTGTTGATTGGAGAAATAATGGATAATTACCGATCAGAGCAGCCGGCCGCTAGAATTCTCCGTCAGACAGCGGCTGAATTCAAACTAGCTCTGAGCTAGTGTCGAAAATCCTGACACCGTCGGAACGTGATGACGCAGTCTTTTAGGTTACTTATTCATTTTGAAGCATTAGGAGCAATATAGGAGAAATTTATAGTGCCTAAAAATGCCTATTTCACTAATAAATGCCTATTTTGTGATTGAATGCCTAAATGTTGTCTATTCTCATTCTTATTGATCAAAAAGCAATTGTCCTTAATCATAGATTTTAAAAATTGTTCGTTTTTTCATTTTTATGCTGCAAAGGACAGAGAAACCGAACAACTATCATTAAATCTATGTTCCGTTTTACTGCCACATCAGTGCGGGTATTTCGTATTATGAAACACGTGCAAAATCCTTAGTGGTAGTCAAGTTATTTTTCACTTCAAAATTTTAATAAATTCTAATTCAATTTTTTACTTAAAAAACAGGTCCAAATTTTTTCACAAAATTTTCTCCTCGTATGTGGGACAGTATAAAAATTGGCGCCGGTTTCATTTTTTGGGAACACTCGGTATTTTCGAAAATTACAAAAAGTTAACATTGCAAAAGTGCAATATTGAATTGAGCTATTTTTGTCCTAAATTAAATCTGTTTTAAAAAATCAGATCTTTAAAAAAAGCCATGAATCCGAGTAATTGAGTAATTTTTGCAAAATTTCTGCTTGAAATTAATGAAAGTTATAAAAAGAATCTAAAAAAACACTGTAAAGCTTTTCTTCAATTTTTTTTCTCATGGATAGAGCAAGGGAGGCTTAAACGAATGGCGCAGGCCTCTTTTTTGTTGAACTCTTTGAAATCTTGAAAAACGCTAATATTTTTTAGATATAAAGCGAGAAAGTATGTGCTAATATAACACCAATAGTTACAATTTGTGTTATGCGTGGCAAATACAACAAATCATGCAATATTTTCAATTATGTTTAAATTAAATGTGAGAAAAAAGATCTGATTGTGTCAGTCTTTTTTGTCCAAATTGCCAGACAACGTAAGAAAAGATTTCAAGGAGGATTTGTCAGAACAATGAAGAAAGCAAACATTTCATGAAGCTAACTATATTATGTGTACTTCAGAAACTTTCTACACAAGTACATAAATAAGGATAAGAAAAATGTATTTTGTATATTTAATAGGCTTTGGAAATGTCTATTTTACACTTTTAAATGCCTATTTTACAGTTTTGAATGCCTATTTTACAGTTTTAAGTGCCTATTTTGCCTTCCTATTTGTACAGTTTTTCGTGCCTATAAATCCGCAGCTTAGTGATACGTTATAGCACTGTAGCAGAAAACACTGAAATATCGGATGACTAGCAATGCGCAGTTGTTTTGATTGTTTATGTCGTTGCGCTAGAGACCGTTGGTTTTCCTCCCATTGACAATATTAAAATCATAAGCAACTCTGCTCAATATCTTGTTACAGCCACAAGCTCATCAAAATCATAACCTTAGTATCTTGTTACAATATTGCGCAGGAAGGAAATGCTTTTCTGTCACGGACTGAATTTCTCTTTCCTCTGACGATTCTTCCTGATGAAATTTGAAACTACTCGCGTTATTTACACCGACTCAGGTGAATCAGAGCAATAACTGTTGACACTGTATCTGTATCTGACCAAAAGATCTTACTGTTCTATTTCGAACTGTAGATTTTTGACCCTAACTCGAAAGCCAAGAAGAATTCAGCCACTGTCTTGAGAATTCCAGGACCCGGCTGCTCTGATCGATAGTTTTTCGTGGTTTCTCCAATCAGTACCAGGTAACTGCCGGAGCAGTACAAACAAATGATCCACGGATCGCGCGCGTTCTTTCCTTCCTCCCTACTCCCTCCTTATACACACACTATTGCATACAGTAGATTGCTCACAACGGAGGAGACAGTCAGGAGCTCACATCTCTCAGCTGGAACAGTGCTCCTGTTCGGGAAGATACCTAGAACGGGAAACCCCCCAAGTTCACGGGCTGGTTGGCTCCGGATATCTATCAGCGGAGGATCCTCAGCATGTGCTTACTCAGGGATTAATATACCAAAGCAGTTGCCAACCTTGGAAACGTAAATACTCACTCGTCACATACAGTGTTTACTGTTTTGGGGAAGAAATAAATTGATGAAGTGAACAAACAAATAGATTTGTTAATAAATAAAGTAAACGAATGATTGATGAAGATCCACTACTTTATGCGAGAACTAGGAAAACCCGGCAGACGTCGTTCGGCCCTTCATCTCCCTCTTTTTCCTTCCATCACCCTCTCACTGTCTCTCCCTCTCTCACCCTGTCCCTGTCTGTCTGTCTCTGCCGCTCTTTGTCCTTCTCATCACATTCTATTGCAGATTCTGCACATCTCTGAGCAGGTGACGTAATATGGGGAAGCGCCGGACTAGCAAAAATTTAACAGAATGTTCAAGAAAGTTTCATCCTGTAGATTACGGTGTAGAAAATTTCATTGAGGCTTTCGGCCTCAAATATTTAGTTTTTAAGGCCATAGAAAGCATCGTCTAGAAGTTATTAACGATATAGATTCCACCGAATGCGGTGCGGGTTGCATTTGACGCAAATATTATAAAGTATATGAATTATTGATTCTATTATTTATATAGATAGAGTAAATGAATGATTGATGAAGATCCACTAGTTTATGCAAGAATTACATTCCTGATTGATTAATTGATGTTTCCGGTCACAACTGTTATGGTCATTAGTTCTGGAAGATTATTAAATGTTTTATCACAGGAGGCGACGGTGATTTGTTCACCGCTGCAAAGTAAGATCCGCCAGTGACCTACAGGGCGGGTTGTATGCTTGCGAGAGAATATCACGTCTATATATCTCCCACAGCGGGGCAAGGCTCCAGTTGGGACAAACCCTAAGCTCCTGAGTGGTCTCCCGACATAACTGATAGTGTAGTACAAGTAGGTGTAAGTGTGCTTAAAAGGGATGAGGATAGAACAAGGGAGAGGAAGAACGATCGCGTTCGACCCGTGGCTCTTTTGTTAGTGTACTGTTCCGGCATTTGCCTAGTTTTGATCGAAAAAACACGGATAACTCCCGTTCAGAGCAGCCGCCTCTAGAATTGTCCTCCAGACAGTGGCTAATTCGACTTAGCTATCTAGCTACAGTCGCAATCCCGCCACCGTCGGAATTCGAACACTAGGACCTCTCGGTCGGACCTCTGAGTCGAACCTCCTGGTCCGACCTCTCAGTCAGATTCGTCGGTCAAACCTCTGGCTCGAACGTCTGTGTCGAACCTCTGGGTCGAACTTCTGGGTCGGACCCTGGGTTGGCCCTATCGGTCGGCCCTCTCGGTCGGCCCTCTCGGTCGAACCACTCGGTCGGCCCTCTCGGTCGGATCTCTCGGTCGAACCTCTCGATGGGCCCTCTCGGTCGCCTAATCGGTCGGTCCTATCGGTCGGCCCTATCGGTCGTTCTCTCGGTCGGACCACTCGGTCGGCCCTTTCAGGCGGTCCTTTCCATCGAACCTTTCGGTCGAACGTCTCGATCGGACCTCTCCGTCGGACCTCACGGTCACAGGTAATGCTAGCAACTCATCCGGCACGACACATGTACTACTACTACTCCGAGAAACCCTGTGCTGCCTAGTTCCCTCTAGAGCCGCCTTGGCCATCATCTACTCGCCACTGGCCGCCAACGCGAGCGCCCGCCGGGGGAAAGCTCTCTGTCTTTCCCCGCTGCGGGAGACGGAGAGGGAGAGAGCGAGAGCGTGAGGGTGCGCGAGTGGGGAGGGGAGGCGAGCGTTTAAGAGCGTGCCCGCCGCGCGCAGACGGCAGTCGCCTGCCCTCCAGCGCAGCCGGTCTCTCTCCTGCACCTGCGCGGCCATGCTCTCGCACGTGAGTAACTCGCGCCCACGCGCCAGCCTGGCGGATGTCGTTCTGCGCATGCGCGCGTTCGTTTACATTTCGTAAGACTCCATTTATACGCTTCTTTTTCACGGAGGATTTACGAATTAGACACAACAGTACATTACGAAACGATGATGTAATGATGGGTATTAATACACGAGAGTGATATTACGATACGAGCGAGTATCGTAAACTTCACGCGAGTGTATTATTACCCATTATATTGAGTTTCATACGGTACTTTTACTGCGACTTTTATGAGTTAAACTTTTACAATGAATAGTTTCGTGGTAGTTGATTCAGCCAAGGCCAACTAGCGGGCAGCTACCGAAATCTACCCTCGCATGCTGCCGCAGGTGACTGTGGTTACCTGTCCGCCTCCTAGGGAGTACTGCGGCTAGTCAAATAGGATCAAAGTGAAATTACGATCCCATTTATTTTAAATAATATTCCACGAAAAATACTAATCATAAAACAAATTAAAACTATTGAGCATAATATAATATCAAATACAATTTAATGTACACAATCGAACGAACATTTGCTAAAACGACTCTCAATGATCAATTAATTATCAATACTTGGTTTGTACACTTCTCTGTTATTGGTCAAGAACCTGCATCATAATGAAAACTGTATCGAAATGACTATCATTATGCAACTGGTTGAAGCCATCAAATGACAGCATTATACAATGGGAGTAGAAAAAAAATTTGGAGTGATTTACGGACAGTTAATTTATTGTGTTAACCAATGCATCCAGCAATGCTTCGCTACTGCAGTGCATTATACATCATACACTACTGGTTACGTGATTATTAATCACGTTTTACACTAGGCTGTGCAAATATTCTAATAGATGAAAGACTTTCTAGGGTGTATGGATTTCTTCTAAATCCTGTTTTAGACATGGTTGTCAACTATCTTATTATTAAAAACGTTAATCCTCAAATTTGGGCATGCGCTCGCTATGACTCTATCTTGGAGAAATTTGATTTACTTCTCCGAGATTCAAGTAATAATTTCGGCCGATATTTCGCAATCGCAGTAGCAGAATACTTGTATGCACTGAAGATGCGCTGAATCCTTGACTGTGCGGCGGGTTGCGTAGAGTTCAGGGGTGCTTGAGTCGTCATGAACGAATAAGTCATCAACAACGCCGACACATGTCCGATTTAATTAAAACTACTCTTTAAACACTCCCATTACTAACTCGAAAAAAATGCGAAAATTTCAGCGAAATCGGTCGAGTAGTTTTTGCGTCTATGTGCAACACACATACGCACATTCCCTTTTATTTATATGTAGATTAGTTATAATGTGAGTGATTCACGCGTAATATGCCGTCTGCCAGTGCGTACTCGCCTGGCGGTTGGAGACTGACGTCACATTGCGCATGCGCATGTACGTTTAAACTTCGTTAAATTCGATTTATACGCTTCCTTTCGACGAACGATTTTTGGGATTTTAGAGAACCTGGCGACACAAAATTTGGTACGGTCGGTTAATTTTGTTGTTTTTTTAATTAGTTTTAATGCCAATTAAGGGAAAACGGAGAGTCCATCGCCGTATCTACGGGAATAATCCTTATCAAAAGGTGTGCTGGAGAACATACGAAAAAATTTAAAAAATTGAAATACTTGAATCAATTAAATAATTATTTATGATATGAGTGGTAAAAGTGGCATTTTATTTTCTGAATAGGAAATGTTAGGACACGAGGCCGATAGGACGAATAACGCAATACTACGAAAATAAAATATCTTTTATCAAGCGTGTCGTGCACTATTTTTTAGATAGGCTTACCAATTTTCTTTTATTTTAATTCAAGTGCACAAATCAATCAATTAATTCACCGTGTTACATGAAAATCATATGAAGTTGATCAGACGAAAGTGTTTTGTTTTCTTTGTTACATACTGAGTTTGATCTGAACATTTGAGAATCGTCTCACTTTTAGTACGCTATGCATGCCCTAAAAGCAACCACTTTTACTAGTGGAAGTCTAAAAAAATATTTAGTAGAAATATTTATGAACTTTAAGTACCACGTAATGAATTTGAAAGGGTTTACTTACACTTTTCGAAATTTTACCTTATACGAAAGAGTGCAAACGTAAATTTTCTTATAAGATGTGGTACATATGTAGTGAAATGCTTTTCTTTTCACATGCTCCCCCTTCTGATAATGATTATCCTCGAGGTCAGGCGTCTTTCGTTTTAGTCTTAATTGGCATTAAAACTAAAACAATAAATTATCCGATTGTAGATCATTCCGAATTTGGTATCGCTGCCTCCCGAAGTATACAGGCTGAAAGAACGGCGGCAGTTCAGTTGATGTTACTCTCTGTATTTAGGAACTCTACAACATCGCTTTAGTTCGCAGCACTCCGTATTGGTTACGGAATGGATTTGTTTGTTAGTTTTCGTAAGTGTAAGTTTTCGTCCCTGTGTTTTACATGTACTGTACGATATTTCTATGACTATACCACTCGTGAAATTAAAACCAATAGTGTTTTAACTATACATAAAAAAGCCCCAATCATGGCAGTGTATCTCAAAACTTTATCGCTATTTCTATCCGATTTTTCTTACCGCTTCTCCGTACTGACCAATAATAAACTGTGTCTCATCTATCTTAGGAGACAGTATACATCGATCGCTATGGCGACGTCCAATAAACCGCGTATGTACTGTAACATAACCTCATTGATTTTAACATAGCTTTCAGTTATTTTCAATATTTAGCGCATCTTGGAACTCTGTTGGACGTAATTTCACTCGTGGAATAGTCCTATTAAATACCACCAGTGCTTTAGAAATTCTCAGATAAATCCCCTCCTCGCTTTGTGAGTCGGGGATTTATCGACAATTTCCAAAGCACTGGTGGTAACACCTATGAAAATGTTTCGTCTGTCTGTCGCAAAAGAGCTGCAACAGTGTATGATGTATCGCGTTGCAACTGTTCTCGCAAGTTTCCTTTTGAGTTATAAGGAAGTTCTAGCGCTGGGATACTGGGCGTAAGGAAGCAACGTAATGCGCTAACCGTCACGAAACGAACTTTGAAGTTATAACGTCTTATCTTAGACCTAAGGTATGACCTTATTCCTACATAAATGGTGCACGCCTGTAGGAGTCTCTAGGGTCACCTTACAAACGGCAAAATCACAGTCGATAAACAGGAACCGTTGTGGTTTTTTAATGATGATAAAATAATTCTCGTGTGTGAATTAATTAAATTCCGTACGATTAGTGAACAATGAACACATGCGTATTTAAGAAAATAAATTTAATAAAATTATATAGCGTAGCAAGTAACCCCGTAAGTGGAGTAGTTTAATTATTAGTGTTACAAGAATAATTTTTAATCATTCACTGTCCTCAAATAAGTTCAATTGTGTTCATTTCCGAAAGAACAGAAATTTAACTAGTCACAGAATGGCGAGACATGTTGTATTCCTGTAAAATTTAGTTTTTACAGCTTTTCAGTTCGTGCACATGGCCCAGAGCTTGTGAGTTACTTGTGTCCATCCTTGGTTGAGCAAATATCAGATATGATCAGTTGGCATTGTCAGAGTAATTAAGCCTAAATTAGTCGTGTACCAAGCACGTAGGTTACTTTCCATGCCGACGCGTCATGACACGTTAAGAATTTTACGTTCTTCAGAAAAGTCCTCAGCAGGATTTCAACTCCATACTCGAATTTTGGAAGTCAATGTATTTCCCAACTGACGTGCTCCGCATAGGTAAAAGAAAATAACAGCAATATAAATGCAATTTTTGCTCAGTTTCATTCAATAATAATTTATGTAAACAGGGGGCTTAATTAGAGTTTTATTCATGAGCAAAAGAGGTTAGATCCCGAACGTGGTAGTGCAAGATACATTGTTCCCCGTCAGTTAAACTCCGTGCCATACACTTACGTTCTTCAGAAAAGTCCTCAGCCGGATTCCAACTTTACATTTGAAACTTTACAACAACATACACATTTTTAAAGCATCTCTTTGTTCACTTTCAGACAAGAGTCCCCTCTTATGCAACATTTGATAATTGCTATGTCTAAATATGGTTATAAGATCTTCTTTATTTAGAAGCCTTTAGGAGGCAATGATAGATTAATTAGCTACACAGGTTTAGTTAAAAAATATAGGAATTTCCGAAAAGATGTTACACACTAAGTTTTATATTTAGAAATCAGCTGACACAAAGAGGAAGACGTCGAAAGATTGATTTGTTTTTACGGACGCGTCAGATCCTAAGGTCATTAGTCACGTAAGCGTAATGCATATTTTTTTATCACAGGGGAGGCGGTGATCTTCCGCGCGCCGGTGCATATAAATTTAATGTGGTGGAAACTAAAGCACATGAACAAGATTTTTTATAGACTGACATTTATAATAAAAAATGCATGTTCAAATAAGGACAACAAACACAATGACATTATTGCAAATAAAAGAACAAAATTATGACATTCAGATAAAATAAGAAGAACAACAAAAATAATGTGAATTATGGAAATAATAAGTTTAAGAATGTATCTTGCTCGCTCTTGATTTGCTTGGTTGAAAAAATTTGTGCAACCTGTTGCTTCTGCAAAAATATGAATGTTCGTATGTGTAAAGCGTTTTGCAGTACACACGCGATCAACACCTTTATATTTTAAATAATTTTACAGTACTATTCGATTCACAGACATTTTGACCGGCAAATATGGCTCGGTGCATCAACTGATGTCACTACAGTATCTCTGACTGGGAGGTCCTAGGTTCGTGTCACTATAGTAACAGAATTTTCAACACTAGCTTGTCAGCTATGTCGAATTCAGTCGCTCTCTGGAGAAGAATTATAGCTGCCGACAGCTCTGATCGGTAGTTTTCCGTGGTTTCTCCCATCAACACCAGGCGAATGCCGGAGGAGTACCCTAACAAATGGGCCACGGATAGCGTGCGATCTTTCCTTTCTCTTCCTTGTCCTATCCTCATCCTTTACTTACACTTTACACTCACGTTCACTACACTATCACACCTCTCGGGAGACCAGTCGAGAATTTACAGCTTGTCCCGCCGGAGAGGCCACGCTGATGGGAGATACCTGGTTGAGGAAAACAGCAAGCATACGTACGTCGGCGCCGGATCTTACCAGCTTGCGGGGTAAGATTACCACCACCTCACGCATAAAACATGCACTACACTTACGGACTCATGATCTTATTCGATTACTCTCCGGAATAATCAATCATGAGATATTTTAACTGAATAATAATATAATAACAATATCAATAATAATAATAACAATAATAATGATAAATCTGTGGTGTGGGAGGCTATACTTAAGTCTGAAATTTCTATTTGACGCACAGAAGTTCAGTTAGATGTCAATTGAATCTTTTAATTTTGAAGTGTAATGAAAAAGAGAGTATGATGGAACAAAAGAAAAATGAAAGAACGAACAATTGTTGCTCCACGTAAGCTTCAGATTTACGTTCTCTTTTCATCCTTCCACGTATTCAAAAAATGTGCCGAATAAATGCAGAAATTCCGAAATTACGTTGCCTATAGGGCAACAAACTTTCTCTTATTTACCGTAAGCCCCTAGTGAATGAACCTAATCAAACACAACATCGTCTTCCTCCAAACTACGATCTCGTTTCTCTATTACACGTTTCCAAAGATGTGCCAAATAAATGCGGTGATTCCGAAATTACGTTGCCTTAGGGCAACAAACTTTCTCTTACTTCACAGTAGGCACCTAATGAATGAACTAATCAAACCCAACATCATCTTCCTCCAAACGTACGATCTCGTTTCTCTATTACACGTTTCCAAAGATGTGCCAAATAAATGCGGTGATTTCGAAATTACGTTGCCTCAGGCAATGAACTTTCTCTTTCTATCTCACCTTTACGCATTCGACTACTCGTCCTCATGAATGAATCCAATCTAACTCATAGGCGTGACCGTCATCCCTGAAGCGATAAATAAAAGAGCAACTCTTCCGTTTCGAAAGCACTTTCCCGCTTCCG
>JAHLJT010005437.1:82201806-82277209 GCA_031308135.1 Acheta domesticus | reverse complement strand
CCGACTTCATACTCGGGGTAGGTGCACATTACTTTTTCTATATGGGGTGATCGGCATTAAAAATGCTGACTCCATTTTTATACCTCAGGGATGTTAGCACTGGGAATGGGATGAAAGATGATGATAATGATGTGAATGATGGAATAGACACAATAATACAGAGACACACACGACACTACCATGTCCGAGTTGAGACTAGAAAAAACGATCCTTTGGTCCGGACGCTATGACAACTTCTGCATTAGAAATTATAATCAGCAGTTATTTTGACATCACAGACCGACACTTCAGTTTTTTTATACAGATTATAAAAAAATTGTGATGGAAATTTAAGAATATTTTGAATGCCTAATTACACACAATTGCGACTAAAGACAAAATATGAAATAGAAAAATAAATGATAAAAGTGTTGCAAAATCGGTCCAATATTTAAAAAAATTAAGAAAGGTCAAAATGAGAAATATATCAAATGAAAATACATTTAATTAAATGGAGAACAACTTTCTGCGAATGATGCATTAGTGGAAAGGCAACCTTTAAAAATCTTGTTCCTCATAATAACAGTATCTTTAAGAACGAATCGAATAGAAGTCAGGTCATGCTCGATGTAATGGTGCGTCATCATCTTCAATTGCTAACGCCATCCTCCTGAGTATTGCCTGTCAAAAGTGCAGTGAACCACACCTAGCAGGTGCATGCTAGCTTCACCGCTGAGTAGACGAGCAACAAAAATAGTGCAGTTTGATGAAATACGCGATAGGTTTCCCGAGATTTCCTTATGCGATCCTTGTGGCCAACATCATTACTTCATCATAATTCAACCCATCATTATCGGCTATTCATCAATTCACTCGGGGAACGATGGTGTGTGGTGTGGACATATCAACTGAGAGACCGGCAAAGGTGGTCATTGGCTGAGGTTAATGCAAAGACTCTGAACGAGAGATCCTAGAGTTCGATTCCCGACGGTGGCAGGATTTCGACACTAGCTTGTCAGCTAGGTCAAATTCACCCGCTGTTTGGATGAGAATTGTAGCGGCGATGGCTCTGATGAATAGTTTTACGGTGTTTCTCCAATCAACACCAGGCGAATGACGGAGCAGAACCTAACAAACGGGCCACGGATTGCGCGCGATCTTTCCTTCCTCTTCCTGTCATATCTCACTCCTTACATACACATTCACTAACATGCACAACACTACTGCATATGTTCGAAGGCCAGTCGGGAGCACAGAGCTCAAGCTTTCCAGGTGGAGATACATAGATGGGGAAAGCTCATCAGCTGACGTATAATTCGGCGCCGGATCTCACCATCCAGCGGTGAAAGATCACAACCACCTCTGGAGATAAAACATTCGTTACGCTTACGGGACTAACGACCGTTGCAGTTTACTCGCGCAGTAATACGACATAATCAATTAATTGAAAAAATTATAATATTTGGAGGAATTTTTGTGAAAACTTTGAAACTGTCCAAGGGGCTTCATGTAAAGTACCTCCAAACTCAAATATCGGTTTCAAATTCCAGGAGCTTCGAAATCAGCCAAAACAAATGGGGAATATCAATTTGAAGAAAACCGGCCGAACGGTTTAGGTGCTAGCGTTGACCACAGACGGACAGACGGACGGTTTGTCGATACAACAGTACAGTCTTAAGCAGAAGAGCTTTGCGTTCCGGGATATCCGGTGATACTACTTTCGTGATGTACTGTGCACCTACGGAGATGGATGATAAATGTCAAAGAGGCGTAGGCGTGACTATTCACCCCTGGGGTCTGAAAATAAGGGCGTAAGAGGGAACTTTCCCCAGAACCCAACTTTATTGGGGCGGAGAATTGTTTTTTTTTTCCTTCAAAACAAATAAAACATGTATTTAATTTTAATAGTTATTTCTAATTCAAATTAACTACTGTAAGTTATTTCTGTTGCATGGGAATTGAATTCTATTTATGTTTTGGTATGGGGCAGTTTGCATTTGTTTGAAACAATATGTAGACTACCTATTGTAGACCTACTGCTCCAGGCCTCTTAAATTAGTGATTCCGGGCGCGTCAATGGTCAAGGTCAATAGTCCCGTAAGTGTAGTGTGTGTTTTCCCTTGGGAGGTACTGTGATCTTTCCCCGCTGGTTGGTGAAATCCGGTGTCAACCTATCTGTGGGCTAGCGGGGTTTCCGCAACCAGGTATCTCCCACCAGCGGGGCAACGCCGCGCCGTCCCAGTCAGGACAAGCTCTAAGCACCTGACCGGTTATTCGGCATGTGTGGTAGTGTAGTGCATGTTAGTGTAAGTGTAAGGAAGGGTGAGAATAGGACAAGGAAGAAGGAGGAAAGATCGCGTGCCGTCCGTGGCCCGTTTGTTACGGTACTGCACCGGTATTCGCCTGGGGTTGATCGGAGAAACCATGGAAAACTATTGATCAGAGTAGCCGGCCGCTTGAATTCTCCTCCGGACCGAATTGACCCATCTATCTAACTAGAGTGGATCCTGATACTGTCGGGACTCAAACCCTAGGACCTCCCGGTCAGTGGCACCGCAGTTCCATGCCCTGAGCCACCTCTCGCGGACCTAGACCTCTTGTTTTCTCTGAGCACCCCAACTGACAACCCCCGAGAAGAGGCCTGCTTAGCACCGTCGTGTGAACCGCACGCATACAAGCAGCGAGGATAATCTAAATGGATCGTAGTGAGTACCGCCGTTCAAGACAGCACATCGAATCGCAATCGCCGATGCTATCTATTCTCTGGCGTCTCGGCACCAGAGAATTAGAGGTTCTTCGCCGAGGTGCTCCCTGCCGCTTTCCCGCGCCGGGCAGGGCCGTGCAGGCGGACAAGGCCTTTCCCCCGATGACCGATGGCCACCGTGCACTCCGACTCAACTCTCTCCCCCCCTTCTCCTCAACGGCGTGTCGGGCGCAGGGCAACAAACAAAGAAACGCTGTTCGTTTTAATTACAGGAAAAGAACCGAGACGTTTAATTAACGCTCCGGCGGGCGCGTAGCGGCACTCAGTGCCGCATCCTTACATTTTTATTCTTTTCGGGTAAATAATGGTGTCGCACTATTGAGCTCATAGTTATTCCTCGTTCATTATATTTTCATGGGGATGACACTCAAATCACGATTTTAGACACTGCCGATCGACCGTTATTCATTAGTAATTCGAACTCTGCAACAGTTGCGGAACTCCGTACCGCACGCGCCTTGCTATGTAAGTATAATATTTGCGTATTTTGTCCTTTAGAATTCTTACTGCAATTTTGTTATTGAGCTTGGTGATACAGATTTTGAAGTACTAACTACTAATTAAATTTAGATGCGTTGTTTTCGAAGAAACGTTAGAAGGCATGTTTGCACCGTATTCATTCCTCGACATGTGTGACACTTGCTAAGGCACGGTGGAACGAGTGATTCATCAGATTATAATTACTATAATTATCTATTTGATATTTAATATAATGTAATAAATAAAATGTATGAAAACATAACTAAAGAACATTTCCTTCACTTTCCCTAAGAAAGTAATAATTATTCACACGAAATTGAAGAAAATAAATGTCCTACAAATTGAAGAAATCGAAGAAAATAAGTGCCGCACGAGCCTGCTGGCGAGACTTGATGCGACGCGCCCGCCTGAGGGTTAAGGAAAAAACAATTTTATCTTCAGTATTGTAGTTGTAGGAAGACGCAGAAAAAAAAATTGAAATTTTGTAATTTTCAAAAATTTTGAGTTTCCAACGAAAATGAGACCTCTGCCGTTTTTTGAGCGTCTTTGAGGAAGAAGTTCAATAAACAAATTTGGAACCATTTTGAGACAAGCTTGAAAATGTTGTGGTGGCTTCATGTAAACTACCCCAAAAAATCAAAATATCCGTTTCAAACTCGAAGATCCTCGTATTAGTCTAAATCGATTGGGGAATATCAATTTTGTAGAAAATTGTCAAATGGTTTAGGTGTGAACGTCGACCAGTCGGTTCAGACGGACAAAGGAAGAGACGGACGGACGGACGGACGGACGGACGGACGGACAACGGAAGAAACTGTCGGACAGACAAACGTTTCGCAATCGAGTTTTCGATATCAAGGACCCACAAAACCTGGATTCTGAGTACACAAAGTGATACAGGAAGTAATTTAGTATACATGGGAACAATATATATCCACTTTTTCGATAGCTGAACCCCACAATATGAGTTTCTCTGAACAAAAATTGTCGACTTCTGTCGTGACAGTAAAAACAAACTGCATTATCTTCTGGGCTAGCATTACTTTCAGTTTGCTATTTCCTTAGGCAAATTTAGGTGTTTTTACGTTTACAATTGTCGGATAACTAGTTAGAGGTAGTTCTTTCTTGACGAATTGTAAAAAACGGGTAATAAAAATTTGCGAAAAAAATAATTAACATTAACCTTTAGGCTACTCTCACTCAATGTAAAATACAATACTAATTTTCTGCACTGTAGCATTCTGCACTCCACTAATATATTGTATGACACAAATATTGCACTGAAGCATTCTGCCGCCAAAATGCCATTCCCGTGTCAAACATGAAGCAATTCCTATCTCATTTAAACTCGAGAACCACACTACCATACTAAAAGAATATAATAAGTAGACAGTAATTTTTGTGAAGTGAAGTTGAGGTTGGCCATAAAATAAAACTACAGCTTATAGGCTGCCTGACACCGTCCAACCTGACCAATACATTGTGGTAGCGTTATTTCGACGTTCGAAATGCACCTGAGAGAAAAAGCAATTTTGGACAAAAGTTCATGGTTGCCAGTCCAATTTAGTGAGTTTTCGTTAATCTACATTTCAAAATCTGAGCAATGTGTAACTGTGCTCTCGAAATATCGCACTTGCGTTGACCCGGTATTTTCAAAGGTATTCGTAATCTAATATCACCAACGGTTTCCCTATATATTTACAAAAAATATTATCAAGTTTTCTACTACAGCGTAAATTTCATGTTCAGATTAACGATGTTTTATCTACTGAATACCAATATCCACGCTGGAGTACTTCAGGGATCTCCACTCTCACCAATCCTTTTTAATATTTACGTTTCAGATTTTCCACATTTAATTAATACACAAGTAGCCTTCTTTGCCGACGACACATCCCTATTCACTTCTCATACAGACATTATAACTGGTCGTGATAATTTACAAGATGATTTAAATGCTCTAGTTACTTGTACATAATTGGCAAATCAAGATCAATAGTCAAAAATCTCAAGCAAAAATATTTTCTTTAAAACGAGTCTCTCCTACTTATCCACTATTATCAACTATAAAGCAATCCCTTGGATTCCTAACAAAACTCCACTTACCTATCTTGGATTACAATTTGATACTAAATTAACTTGGGAACCACACATTACATCAATAATAAATAAAACTAAATGTCAAGCTTCTAAAATTATACCCATTTTTGAAGAAAACATTCTCACCTTTCTTTAGAGTCAGCGTTATCTATATTTAAATATATAATTCGCCCATCTTTGACATATACATGCCCTATTTGGGGTGGTGCATCGAATTCACATATTCACAAACTAGAAGTTATACAAAATAAATATCTAAGAAGAGCATTGAAAGCACCCTGGTTCATAAGAAACGATCAAATATTACACGAACTCAGTATTCTGCCTCTAAAATCCTGGAAGCTTCGTCTCTCCGACAAATTCTATACTTCCCTTACTTCTTCTCCTGCTTATACATCTTTTCAACTCGGAAAAAACCGCTAATCCTTTTCCGGGAATTAAATCACGATATTCAAAAGATCTATTACATCCTCCATAGTTAACTCCATAGTATCTATTATTTACTGAATAAATTTTATATGTTATGTACTATTTAAAACCATTATGTATATCATTGTCTTATCAAAATCAAAAATACCTATGTCAGTAGTTGTTTGAGGTTACTTTTCAAGTTTCTCTTCATTTTCTATTCAATGTTATGTAATATTCGCACACTTGAAAGACAAATATCTTGTAGAACAAGTATCAATGAATATATTGAAAAAAAAAACTTTTGGTGGTTTATCGTAACAATACAGATGGATGACAGAGCAATAGCCTAACCAAGTGGTCACGGACCGCGCGCGGTTAGTCCTTCCTCTTCCTTATCCTATCCTCACCCCTCACTTACACTTTCTCTTACAGCGATTGTTCTAACTCAGCTGGTGGGATTTTTATTTTGCTGCGAATATTATTCACTAAGACATTTCAGGAAGTAGGAACTGAATCGGTTCCTTAACGCCTTCTCGACAACAATCTTATTAAAATAAGGAAAGACGAGCTTTGAAATTCTTTTGCAAGGCCGTCACTTAGATTGATGTAAAAGTTCAAAGAGATACAAAAAGATTTCGGACAAATAAATATGACTGTCCGAATTCTTTTTGGATCCTTTTGGACTTTTACATTAAAGACGAGCTTTGTTGAAGTAATGACGTACTTTTAGTTTAAATTTTATTTTTAGTGCTCGTGCTCTCTCTCTTTCGTATAGATAACGGAAACAACGAAAATACCATGGCTGGCACCCGAGAGTAACACAAAATACGATGATTCCCAAAAAATAGTAGATACTTTTGACTGTGTGCGAAACGTTTTCAGTCATAAATGAATATTGGAAGAGGTGGCTCAGTGAAACAACTGATGTCACTGCAGTGCCTCTGATCGGGAGGTCCTAGGTTCGAGTCCCGACAGCGGCAGGTTTTTCGACACTGGCTTGTCAGCTACGGCGAATTCAGTCGTTGTCTGGAGGAGAATTCTAGCGGCCGGCTGCTCTGATCAGTAGTTTTCCTTGGTTACTCCGATCCACTATAGGTGAATGCCGGAGCAGTACCCTAACAACAGGCCACGGGCCGCGCGTGATTTTTCCTTCCTCTTCCCTGTCTTATCCTCACCCCTTACACACAACATTTTAATAATAATAATTATTATTAATAATGTTATTAGTATGAATAATAATGATGTATGATGAATCGAACAACCTATTACAGACGTATCAGGTAATATCATTTGAAAACAAACCGCTTTCAAAATATTCACAGGTTCCAGTGAGAAACTCCGCTATTTTCCTATCACTTTCATCGAATTTATTAATCCCCCACTCGCGATCTTTCAATCGTTTCATCAATCAATGAACGTGAAGGTTTCGCAGAAAAAGAAAGCTTCCTCATCTCTTGTCGGTAGAAATTGGGAGTACTCGAACACACACACAATTATAGAGAGTGTATGTAATTAATTCTGCACAAAGCTTTCAAATTTTATCAACTTGGAGGTAGCCTATCTGATTTATTGATTTATTTATTTACTTACTTATTTACCAATTTGCTTATTTCCGTTCCTAATACCCTAGCAGCAAGGAAATTGTTTCAAGTTTAGTGTTGCACGTTCCACGATTTAATATGATTTGTCTTTGAGGGTTTTAAATGGATGGATGGGTTGACTACGTCTCATTGCAGGGAGTTACGAAGCTCAATATTTTTTTTCAGATGACTTGTTTTTTGGACCTTTTGTTCTGATAAAATGCTTTAGGAAGAGGTAATATATGGGGGCATAATCTCTTCCCTCATACGTCATACACAGATTTTACTGTGTTTTTACCAAATAAATAAAATTAAAAAATATGCCCGGGAAGGTTTAATAATATTTACAATGAACACCTTGCGTGTTATTTGTAAATATTATTATGTATTTTTATTTGTTAAATAATTATGAAAGTGTTAATTAGTGTTGGTGAAATTAACGATATGCGGTTATTTACCATTATAGCGCCCAATTAGAATCATACCCCATGGGAAGTAATCGCCGATAATACGAGAATACCAAAACAAATACTTCTAAGCAAGTACTTTTAGTCCCTCGTTCACGCTCCGTTTAACATTTCCAAGTTGGCGACGAAGCTACCTTTTGTGCGTTGTGAACGCAAGTGTTGTGTTAGATGCCCTTTAAAACGTTGGTTATGCAGACTAGTTGGTGTCAGTAGATCAAACGTTTGGAGCGCGTCGACGTACGCAGAACTGGAGGCAGCAGTGTTTGAATCTCGTTTATGCCACGTCTAGAGGCTGTTCAATTTCGAGTGCCGGCGTGGGAAACGAGTGTCTGCAAACCATTGCGGCCATGATATGACTAAGTCAGTGTTGTCAAGATCGATGCCACGGCCGGGAGTCCGTGGAGCGAGTGCCACGACGAACCCACGCAGTTCATCACCCCGCCACCAGAGACAACGCCATCCCTATTGTAAAACAGCGGAGTTACTACTACTCGTAATAGTTCCCTTTCCCGACGCTAGTTGTGCAGAGAAGCTCGTGGCATGCTACGGTGCAACAACGCGTACCACAGCCATCAGTAGAGAACCTTGACACCACTGCTGTAATGTTTGAGTTCCGTTTAACACACGACTGGCGGCTGTTTCACTTCAATTTCCCACGCGGAAACACGTAAGTGTCCGCAAGGCAGTGCTCACTCGATATGACTCAAACTTAAAGAACAATAATACAAATTCCGCCGTGGTAGCCGATATCTAGTGATAATCCATAACGTGAGATAGGGGTAATCATCCACAACAATCACAGTAATAATAGGTATTTTAACACGCCCAAAGTTAACTTTCGGGAAAATAATTCTTATCTTCAGTAGGTCTCTAACATAGAAAAGGAAAAACAAAAAATTGATATAAAGAAAGGAAGCAAATAGAAATTAATAAAATTATGAAATGAAATTGACAAATGAAATGAAATAACTAATTCATAAATAAAATTAAAAATCACTTACTGTCCAACACGTGGATCACGTAGGCAACGTGGATCATGTTATGTTGTAAATGTTAAAGTGTGATGATCTGGAATTTTCCGTGGATTCTTCCATCAATATCACATGACTGCCGTTTCAGCACATGAACAGTTGTGCCAGGGACTCCGCGTGATCTTTCCGCCTAAACTTTGTTTCCTCCTCTACCCTTACACACATTTGCATGAACTACATTACCACACAAGTCGGAGAGCTTGTCCCGGCTAGGGCGGTCTTCCACTTGGGGGAGATACCTCGTGGAGAAATCTACCGCAAACCGACGTGAAGAACTGCGTCCGATATCTTGTTCCTGTGGAAGAAAAGTCATCTTCAGGATATAACATGCACTGAACATTCGGGAAAAATAACCACAGCCTTTGACGCGTCTGGAAACAAAACGATTGATTGAGCTATCAATCAGTCAACTGATTGGTGCGCAGACAACGTTGGAAAACGCCACATTCCCGGAGAAGTGACCTTGGAAATAAACAAAGTAAAACGTCTTACTTTGGCTAAAGAACAGAAGAATGTGGTGTTTTCACACGCAACAAAACAAACACCATATTCTGAATCAAATTTTGAACTTGAATCATTTTTGCAAAGATATGACAGGTGACCTTTTCGAAGTAATCGAGTATGCAGTTGAATTATGTGGTTTTGAATTGGTGTAATCCAGCACCCAGCATCTTCTGCTAGTCATGAAGATACACGATGTATGCAAGAGAAACAACTCCATGTGGCCGTTACCCAGAACTCACGAATTGTCAGCAAAATTATGTGTTCCAACACGTGGTCGGAGGCGCTGCGTTGCAACGTTGCTAGACGTGGTCGGTAACACGTTCACAACTCAACTGACGACAGATCGTTTCAAGTTGTATAATACGCCAAATTCCCGATAGATGGTGCGCAGGCATTAATTAATCTCTAAATGTAAATGTATTATGTATTTCATCTAATACTACTAATGACATATTTACAAAATGATTCTTTGAAAAATATTGTAAATCAACAGAAACTTATGAATAAAAAATAAATACAAATTAAAATATTAAAATAGGCCTGACCTCGTTTCTAGTATCATAGAGATTAGTAATGAAAGTTCACAAATATGATCAGGAATGGATTTTACTTTCGACAAACGTTGAATCTTCTCAATCGTTTCATTAAAACATAAATGAAAAGAAAGTAGAACTGCTAATAGTGTTTTTGAAAGATGTGAAATAGAAAATTGTAATACATAAAATTCGTTCTTAATAAAATAATGTATCTTGAAAGACTGCCCGAAAATTAATTTAAAATGATGTCAATCAGACGGACGAAGAGATGTCGGCTTGGAATGAAATGAAAGGTGAAGTGAAAGTTGAAGGACGAAATATGATGAAGAATTTTGGCACGATAAAATAAGAAACGAAACGAAACGTGCAGAAAACCAAGTTTAACATGCTTAATTAAATAGGTAGAACTCCTTTAGGTCGATATAGAGAAAACATACGCGCTTTATAACAACTGAAGTTCGTTATTATATGGTCGCACGCTGTCGTTCGAACAGTTTTCCTTGTTTCTTGTAAAACCTTTGTTTTTCATTGCATTTTCTTGCGAGGCGTGAAATGTCAATTGCAATTATTTACAATCGACCCATTCTTAAAGGGAATAATTGATTGATTAGTGATTCCGGGGCGCGTCAACTGCTAAGGTCACTAGTCCCATAAGTGTAGTGCATGTGGGTAATTCCACGTGAAATCGATCGAAAAAAAGCGTGACCTCTTCAGATTGGTCTACAATTTTTTTTTACTGGTTCAATGTGATGTAAAAAAAGCTAGAAGTATTACGTTTAGTGCACATGTTTCACCTTTGAGCTTGTTTTTATTTATAGCAAAAACTAGTAAAATTTCTGAACACTTCGGACGAATTTCAGAAAAAATAGAAATCACACGTGAAAATCCATTCTAATATTTAAAAAATGTTTCTCGTTGTAGTAAATAGTTCAAAGAAAGATTTTTTGCATTGAGACTCATATTATTTACATTTTATACCAATGTTTGTACTCTCAAATTCAAAGTGCAGGTTTTTTTTCAAACCTGAATCCCCAAAATTTTATACAAACTCTAAACGTTCACGCATAAAAAAAAGATTCGCTAGTGAAAGTGGAAATTTCAAAAGTTACGGCCGTTTAAAGTCAAAGTTTTTTTTTCCAATAATTAATTTTTTATAAATACTTTTCACAAAGCGTAAGAATTTTTATTTTTAGGTCAAAATTTATTGATTATTAGTTGAAGTAACACTACTGCTAATCATATATTCGTAAATGTTACTACAATATAAATTTGTTAATGTTTGTAAATTAAAAGTTAATGTTAATCTGTACATTCCCATCACAGTTACGTTCTGAAACTTCAGATTGCGATCAAAGCAAATAATATTTGATAGGTTCACCTTGGAAAACATTAGGTATACACATTACACGTTAGATATACAAAAATTAATACAATAAGTAAATTAAACTAATAGATCTACAGTTAGTAACAGTCTTGTTTATACAGTCCCTAATTAGCTCGAAAATCATTAATTTTCAGATAAATTGAGACTAATGCAAATAAAATTACAAGATAATTGAATAATTCGAATTAAATATAACGTACACCTAGACGAAATGGCCTTAAATTTGAAATTCACCAGCACATTTAGTCGCTCCGAAATTAGCCTCTAGGAAGGTTCCCGAGCAACTAAACGTGCTGGTTAATTTCAAATTCAAGGCCATTTCGTCTCGGTGAACAAAGTTACATTTTATTCAATGGAAATATTCCATTATTTTGTAATATATTTTGCATTTTTGTAGAAAATTATGGACTGTACAAACAAGACTGTTACAACTGTATATTATCGATCATATAGATCGACGCTTTACATAACCTTACCCGTCTATACAACAGTAACACGCATCTTTGAATGCGGATTTGAATGCATGACAGACGTAAAGAAAAAGCAACTGGAAGGCTGGAAAACGTACAGCAGGCATGCCAAGGTCGCGAATTACCTATGTATTTTCCTCAAGAGGTGGCAGTATCCCTCGCTGGACGGTGAGATCGTCGACCTCGCCGACCCCACCGACCCCAGTGACCTCCCGTCAGATAACAGGGTTTACACCTATCAGCGGGCACCGTCCCAGCCGCGACAAGCTCGAAGCCTCCGACCGGTCTCCAGCATGTGTGGTAGTGTAATGCTTGTATATGTATATGTGTGTACATAAGGGGTGAGGATAGGACAAAGAAAGAAGAAGGAAATATCGTGCGGGAGCCGTGGCCCGTTTGATAAGGTGCTGCTCCGGCATTCGCCTGCTTTTGATCGGAGAAACCACGGACCACTACCGGTCAGAACAGCCGGTCGCTAGAATTATCGACCTAGCTGACAAGCCAATAGGGAGTTTTTTGCCACCTCGAACGACCAGCCCCATCGACCTTCTGCGCACGCGCACACGCACTGAAGTGAAGTGACACGAAACTTGAACTGCGCATGAGCAGAAGATCGATAGTGCTTACTGTTCTAGATGGCAAAAACTCCTAGCGTCGAAAATACGACCGCTGTCGGCTCTCGAACCTAGAATCTCCCGGTGAGAGGCACTGCTGGGGCAATCAGTTGATACCCTGTGTCATCTGTCTGTCTGTACTGGAACAACAGTTTCTGATGGGGTTAAGTCCTACTAGCAGAGTACTGGCCTCGCGGCCATGGGTTAAGGGGGTATGTGTGATTTCTCATCGTCACACAGCAACAGATACACCCTGAGCCACCACTCCGGGTTTAAAGGTGAGAAGATATGCCATATTTCGCTAAAGTAAAATCTCTTAATCACAATACCAATTTTCTTTGAAACAGTTTAATTAACAAGCATTTTTTACTTTCTTTTATAAGTAAGTGTATACGGAGTAATATACGTATTTATATGTAAGTAGATGTCACTGAATTATGTAGTGATACGCAAAAAAACAGCGAATTTTTCGGCAGAAAAATATTCATTGCCGGTCTCCGATAACGAGAAAGTGGATAAAACCAGTTGATAAGTTAAGAAAAAATCCTCTAGCACGTGGCGTAGTCAGAATTCCTGTTTTCTGGGCCCTTGACACCGAAAATCAAATTGAAAGCTAACGTCTGTCTTTCTGTCTGTCCGTCCGTCCGTCTGTCCATCTGTGAACACCCTTGGAGCTTAACCAAAGCATATGATTTTTTCTACGAATGTGAAAATTCACATAATTTGGACGACACTGCGATGGAAACAATGAATTGTTCGCTTCTTGGTTAAATTTGACGTTTTAAAATAATAACTAAGATGTTAGTAGCGCAGAAAGTGCAATATTTCAATACTACGTAGCTGTTTCCAATAACGCGGGAAAGTAAGTGCTGATGTAGCACCACTAGTTTCTTTTGTCTGAAGGGCATAAGAAGTGCCTCTATTAAAACTACACCTTGATACAACATTATTTCATAAAATAAAGGAAACATAGAAAACATTGCTGAAATCACTGTCTAAAGCTTAAGTATAACAATGTTGAAGGTTAATGCATGTTTAAGATCGTTATTTTCTATTCTATGCAGCTGTGAAAGGGATATAAATATTTTGTGCTTAGAGGTAATATTTTCTCTTCACGGTAATTAAACAAAAACAGGACATAAAGCAATGAAGAGAAAATTATTCATATTTCCTTCAACCATTAGGTCTTGACCTTATTTACATGTCTTGTCCCAAAACATGAGAGTTCACTTCTCAAAAGCTTTGTATTGATTTTTGTTTTCTGCATGTAGTTATAAATATTTTCTTCTTAATATTCCTCTGATTCCTTTTAATATTGTCTCTGTTACACAGTTTACCAGAATTTTCTGGAACTAAACGAATATGGTTCTCGTTTAAAGTAATGTATCAAAGATAAGTCGTTTTACGAATTAAGTAAATATGGATCTATAAAAAAGTCTTTCCTAACGTGAAAATTTATTTATCTTAGCTTTTGTTTTTGCGAGTTTTACCTTGATGTAAATAGAAATTTTTTTATATTTTCTCCATTTATAAAAACTTATAATTTACGATCATTCAAAAAGATATTTTCGGCTCAAATGTATTTTCTACAATAATAATTATATTTTTATCAACACTTAGTATTTTGATATTAATACTGTCCAAATACGTGTCTAAGTCCTATAAATATCTGTAATTGGAACGGGTAAATAAAGGTTTCATTCGTTTAGCTTCATATAACCACAAGAATGCTTCTTATCTAAACTACATATTAAATAACTAGTAATTCTTTGAACATTAGGCTGCATGTCGAAAATTTAAGTTCACCGCTGTTCACTGCAGTTTTGACAGGTATAATAAATGTTACCGTTTACTCTAGAGAAAATAATGTCATTTATTCACTTCACGAAACATTAATGTCACATATAAAATGCCAAGGAAATCAATCAAAACGTTTGCTTGTGAATCTGTAAAAAACAAATAAATGAACATGAGGAATTCCAAAAAATCGAGTTCCGTGTATCTAGAATCATCGAAAGAAACCAAAAATTATTTGAAACGGGACCGAAAAACCCGTGAAACAAAATGAAAACATTAAAATCGTTACTCAGACGTCACATGTATTGACATAAATGAAAATTCGTGACAAATCCGAAGAAAATCGAACCACATTTTTGGTCACTACGCCATAACAAATAAATTTACAGACAGGCCCAATGCGAACGGTCGAGGTAAAATGGCTCTGTCAATAAAAGAATAATTTTCAGTATCAGTTTCCTAAATGCTATTCAGTTCATTATCATCGATTTTCCTAATTCGGTTTAGAATGTGTGAATATTTTCTTCGAACATACATTTTGAAACGTTTAACAAATTCGCTAACGTATCCTTTCTTCTCTAAATTTTGCTCTGTTACGTTTTCATTAAACAGAAAAAAACAGAGACGATTAGAAGCACTCGTATTCTACGTTGTGTTTTGGTTGTTTTCCTTTCTCAGGCATTAATACTTACTCTTGCATATCGTGTTTTGTGCAGGGAAAGGAATGTTTTCCGACTCTTCAACATATGCACATTACTCATAGCGAGAAGGACTTTCACTGCTATATATTGTAGAAAACTTTCTCCACCTCCCCAAAATCACAGGCATCAGTGATTCGTCCCCACAAGCGACACGCAGAAGAAGAACCGGTTTTGCGAAATTCCAGGAGGACACTCGAGTTCGGGTGATGTCACATCATCGACTCCGTGAAGGAAAGTAAATGAAATGAAGGTTTTCGGACAGAATGAGGAGAAAATTATGAAAAAAAATGAAACGAAATAAATGGAAAAACGTAATTGATAAAGATAATTCCGCTGGGATGCTGACGGAAACTTGCAGTCAAAGAACAAAATAGGCCTACTGTTTGTTGCCAAATCTACAGAAAAAAATTGATTGGGTTTTCGAGAATATTTTTTTTATAAATTACATTAATTGAAAGTAGAAATTATGCAAAAACTACTAGTTTTTTAAAAACAAATGTGCATGACACTTTTTTCCAAAGATCTGATGTTTTTAGTTTTCATGTAAGACAAAATTGTCTTATCTTGAATATTGTAGTTTAGGAATATTAACTATTTTCAATTTTCCAAAATACATTGATTTCAGTAAAAATGAAAACTGCTGATTTAGAAGGCTAATATTATTGCCAGAACGATGTTCAGATTTAAACGTCTTGCTAGGAATTTAAATGAGCAAACTGTATTTAACTCAAAAGTACTTATAAACATAAACATTATCAAATTCTTTCAAATATTGAACAGATGACTATACAAAAAGATCACATTTTATTTTTTACAACTTTTCAGCTTTATATTGGCGTTTTCATCAAGTGTCTACACAAACATAAAATGAAATAATGACAATTATAAAAAATTACAATCTAGCCTTATAGACTGATAAGCAATTTAAAGTAATATGAAATCAAATTTGTTCTAAGAGCTAACTCATTAGCGTCCTCATAGTTTCAAATTGAAATTTAAAACACACTTTCTTGTGCTTGTAGATACACTGGTATTTACACTGTTACTTCAGTTCTTAGTTCTTAAAACACTCTGTCACCTCAGTTTACACTACTATAGTCGCGCGACTTTTCTTGACGTCTGAGCTCCCTAATGCTCAGCCCAGCACGACTCGGCACGGTCTGGTCAACATCTTGGTCTCACATGGAACGGCACGGCAAGATTGTCAGGGCTGCCTACCGCTGCTTTCGAATTCAAGCGAATTATTCAGAAAATTAAAAATTAAGTACATACACTAACATCTTATCTCATTAATAACCAATATCATAATTAATTATTTTCACTTGTGGTTACTATTAATTAATTTATTATTTATTTTATTTTTATCGTCTATGATATCCTGTTGTGTTAAGAGCGACCGTTGGCAACACCCGTCTGATCGTATGACGTAGCAGTAACAAAGGTCCATATACAAGGGTCTGTCAAGTTGCGATCCTAAATGTGTCCGTTCTGCGCATCTGACGTCACACGCCCCGCACTCCCCGTCTTGACTGCGACTTGTAATGGTGGATAAAGTGAAGTGTGTAAGAAGAAATAATGGTTTACTGTTCGGTTTTGGCTGTAACAGCCATTCTGAGCGTTCCAACATAAAGAAGGAATCTAAAATTCATCTCTTCAGATTTCCTTCTGATAAAGCAGTTCAAAGGAAATGGCAACATCTATGCCGCCGAGGAGACAAGATGAATTTGAAAACAGGTTAGTTTTATCACCCACAAAGTATATTAACATCATTATTTGTATGTAACATGAAGAACGTCTGTGTAAAAAATGGTTGGCCACCTCTGTTATTTTATTTTTGTATTTACAGCGGCAATATGCTCTCTACATTTCGTGGATACCGACTACGAAAATCTGATGCAGCATAAAGTTATGGGCAGCAGACTATTGCTTAGAAAAGATGCACTTCCCTCAGTAAACCTCCCTAAGACGTCAGAAAAAAAAGTTAACGGATCGAACTGTTAGAACACTCAAACGTCAACAGAAAACAAACTAGGTACAAACAAATATTTGTTGTTATTTATTCAACATTAAATGTTCAGTACCATAGAATACTGTAGTTTGTTAAGGTTATGGTTTATTACAACTGTAGTTTGCTAATGATTGTAATGTTTCAATTTTTAGTCAAAAAGTAAATGAAGAATTTATGGAGGAAGATAATGAGATTGAGGATGAAATTGTTTCTACTTTTGAAGGTGCTACTGCTGGAGAATGTATTCAATGTTGTAGACAATCACATGAGATTGTTATATTAAAACAAGAAATGAAAAGTTTGAAAGAAGAAATATTGCATCTAAAACAAAAAGTTGATGTGTATGATAGTATATTAAATTCTCAATTCACACCTGGTCAAGTTATGAGGCTCTTAAATCCAAACAAAGTGATGCATTGGAGAGTGGAAGATATTTCTTCAGCAATAACATTAAAAAGTATTAGTTCAAAGTGTTACACATTTTTTAAGACAAGTCAAATTCAAGTTCAAATTCTTTCCTATCTAGTGTAATTATAATGAATAATATTTTTGTAAATTTTCATCACAATCGTGTATGTTGAGATGACAAAATAATAGTAAAAGTTTGTAATTTAATTAAAAATACTTTGCACAATGAATCACCTGATAATGTTATTAAAACTTTTGTTAAAATTAGAACGTATGCTAGATTGTATAGTTTAAATCAACAGGTTTCTAATTACAATCGAAAAAGAAAATTAAGAAATTTGTAAAGAAATGAGCTTTAAAATAAAGTAATTTTTGAAAATAATTTTTTTATTGGTGATACCTTGTTGCTCTTGTAAAAAGAGTGGTGACTTTTGTATCAGTTCTAAATATTGTAAAATATTAAATAGTTTTAACACAGTTGTATGACTCATTGAAATTCATGTAGAGGTGAGTGTGTTAACTATAGACAAGATTTTCCAGCATTATCAAGAGCTTCATGCACACATGCACTATTATATACCCAAACATGCATGATGCAGGGAAAAAAAATGACAAAACATGCACAATGAAATTTCAGTTTAGTAGTTTTATTGCGTTTTGCGTTTTATTTCGTTATAATTTTATTTTGTAACAAGAACAATTAATAATTTTTCAAAATGTTACTCTGTCAAGTCCATCCTTAGTTGGAAACAAACCTTTTTAAATGCAGAAAATGCTTTCTAAGTTAAAAATTGTAATGGAGCACATTTCAAAGATGAAATCTGAGCCAGTGTTAAGTCAAATAATGCATTTTCTAATTTTTCTCTTTTTTCTTACATCTTGGAAACATTTGGATTAAACATCACGATTTGAATTAAACTCTTCATTTAATTTCTCCTTAGCAGGTACACTAGCCACATTAGCACATCTCCAAACACTGATTTCAAAGAAATTTAATGTCTCCAACAATTTTTAGTGACTCCTCTAGAGGAAAACCTCTTTTTTTTAATATCTGAATTGCTGAGGGTTACAAATTTTAATATAACAATAAGCAAAGACTGCATACTGTCAGGATCTAAGAAAAATACGCTATTTATTCATAATATGCGTGAAATTTGTGCCGTGCAGTATGTTTGAATTTTAGTTTTTATTTCACGGTCTTGCGCACGGCGCGCTACTTCGTCGAGGGGCGTGTGACGTCACGCGCGAATTCGTGCATGCGCGTTGACAGACCCTTGTATATGGACCTTGGCAGTAACAACCTCTCCTCGTTCCCCGCGCTGAGACGTCAAGAAAAGTCGCGCGTTTAGTAGTTCGAAAGATTTCTTTCTCTTAAATCTTCTCACATGGTCTGTGTTGTCCAGGAGTAGAATTGCTTCGGGATTGTCGTGTTGGTGCAGCATTTCTCGCGAACCTTTATTTTTCTTCATCCACTGCTTCAACTTTCGAGGATGGGAATCCACTACTTCCATCATAGAATCGTAACGCTCACTGAGAACATGTTAGGGATAATAGACCTCAATTCATGAAAAAATTAGAAACATTTCTAGGGAAGGTTCAGACCATTAGGGAAACAGAAATTAGTGAGTGGAAAAATAGCACTGGCTAGTTTGAGCGGTGCCTAGACCGGAGAGGAAATATGTTGTTAATTAAGAAGCGGATTTTAATAAAATGTCATTTTTTTTCTTTTCACTTTAGAACAATGCCGTATAGCATAGACATTCCTTTCATGTTATGAAAAAAGGAAATTAACAATTTTTCACGTCATTATTTTGCGTGTTTCGTCGATTTCCAGTTAATAGGACATTTTTACCTTTTTTATGACATTTTTAATGCACTTCTGCTGATTTAATCGACTTTATTACCATTTTAATGGTACTTGTTTCAAACGATATTTACGTGATGCAACAAATGTTCACCACAGAATTTCTGAATAGCCTATTCGATTTCTTCACTCGTGTATTGTTATGTCAGCCGTTGTGAGCACTATGTAATCTAAGGTTCCTGGAACACCTAACGGCGCCATTGTCAGTTTGGCCGATTTCGGACCATTTGGGGTAAATACCAGGATTCGAAAGTGTATAACGCTATAGGATGTAGATATTGTAATTCGCTCAGCCTTTGACCTAGCCTCTTAGTATCAAATTATTTAATTTATATGTGTAATAATTACCCATTAAATAAAAAAATATTACGAAGACAATTTTGGGTGATAGGTGCGTGAACTACAATTAAGTCAATGTATTATTGCAACACCTCAGGATTACAAGCTTGATGTGTAAAGGGACTGGCTGGGATTGGTTGGCACTCAGATTCCTAAATCAGCCACTTAGCTTCGTATATCGGCCACGTAGCACTCAGAGTCAACAGGATAGCAAACTGTTGTAGGGCTTGGAAAGAAATATTTGCGTTGTCTTCTACAATATTAGAATCACAATGTTTTTATCCTCTCTCTTTTGCCTGCAGAAACCTTCAGCCAACCTCTTGATTGTCGAGTATCAATTGTTAAGTTTTGAGTTCTCTTTCCACTCTAGGGGCATCTTTAATAAAAATCACGTTCTGTGTTTCACGGCTCTTTTCAATCGGGTTTGACTGGCACAATGCCAATCAACCCCATCATCTGTTTGCCAACAATCTCCACAAAATAAAACTATTTTTCTGATATTTTTATTCACGCCTTGAGTGAAAGAACCAAAAGTGACTACAGCTAAGAACATTTTCATAGTTTTCTCAATATTCTAGAGCTATGGTACTAAGTTTGTTATGTAAAAATCATTGGTCATTTGAGCCGTTGAAAGTAAAAGTGGTGTAAGTCGAACAACACCCCTCCGGAAAATGACGTGTAGACGAAAAAACGCTGTAAAATTTTAATTCTTAGAAATAAATGAACTGAAGTTGATGAATGTGTTATGGAGATTTTGTTTTAACATACCACATATTTTGGACTGAAACATTTCGTATTAATTAATCAACTATTTGTTGACTTTCATCACTTGTGCACCCAGTTTCTGAAAACTATGACATACATTCAAATAATTGACATGCACAATTTTCGTCTGAGATAGTAATTTATTGAAAAAATAGGGCTTTGTCACGATTTTCAACCAAGTGAGAGAAATTTTGAAGTTGCAATTTTGACCTGTGAACGCATCACTAAAAGCAATTAATTTTTTTTTCGATATGCTTCTTCTGTGATGGGTGCAGATAAACAAGGAGCTATTTCTTGGGAGCCCCTGGAAGCTGTTATTTCGTCCCACCTGTGACTTACACCACAATTGCATACAGCAGTATGAACAACTTCTTGGCTACTTCTGCACTGTGCTGGCCTCTAGCTAAGAAATATTGAAGTTTGACTCACACCCATTTCAGCTCGTGATGGAACAGTGTTCAAACAATCTCCCAATGCATCTAACTCAAATCTTCCAAAATTTGACTTACACCAATTTTGCTTTCAACAGTTCATTTAATATTGCTGTTTCTGAATAGATACATTGGCTAAAAATGGCCACTGTTAAATGTATTATATTTTTGATTCATTTATTTCTAAAACTATTTTGTTCCAGTAGTGGTCATTTATAAGTTGCAACATTTTTCTAGTGGTCAGATACTCGACATAGTTATGGCCAATCAATATTTTACCCCTTCAACATGTCTGAGACCTAAAACGTTTTTGCAATGTCAACATTACTCGTAATATGATATTGGTTAATTAGCAATTCCGGGCGCATTAACTGCTAAGGCTATTAGTCACGTAAGTATAGTGATTTTTTTATCACGGGAGATGGCGATGACGTTCCCCCGCTGGATGGCGTGATCTGGCGCCGACCTACCTGTCGACTTGTGGGGTTTTCCCCAACCAGGTATCTCCCACCAGCGGGGCACACTCTACCCGGGACGAGCGCTCAGCTCACGACCGGTCTCCCGGTATGTGAGGTAGTGCATGCAAGTGTAAGTGTATGTAAGTAAGGATGAGGATAGGAAAAGGAACGAAATATCACGCGCTGTGCGTGGCCAGTCCGTTAAGGGTCGTCATTCGCCTGGTGTTGATTGGAGAAATAATGGAAAATTACCGATCAAAGCAGCCGGCCGCTAGAATTCTCCGTCAGACAGCGGCTGAATTCAAACTAGCTCTGAGCTAGTGTCGAAAATCCTGACACCGTCGGAACGTGATGACGCAGTCTTTTAGGTTACTTATTCATTTTGAAGCATTAGGAGCAATATAGGAGAAATTTATAGTGCCTAAAAATGCCTATTTCACTAATAAATGCCTATTTTGTGATTGCATGCCTAAATGTTGTCTATTCTCATTCTTATTGATCAAAAAGCAATTGTCCTTAATCATAGATTTTAAAAATTGTTTGTTTTTTCGTTTTTATGCTGCAAAGGACAGAGAAACCGAACAACTATCATTAAATCTATGTTCCGTTTTACTGCCACATCAGTGCGGGTATTTCGTATTATGAAACATGTGCAAAATCGTTAGTGGTAGTCAAATTATTTTTCACTTCAAAATTTTAATAAATTTTAATTCAATTTTTTACTTAAAAACAGGTCCAAATTTTTTCACAAAATTTTCTCCTCGTATGTGGGACAGTATAAAAATTGGCGCCGGTTTCATTTTTTTGCGAACACTCTGTATTTTCGAAAATTTCAAAAAGTTAACATTGCAAAAGTGCAATATTGAATTGAGCTATTTTTGTCCTAAATTAAATCTGTTTTAAAAAATCAGATCTTAAAAAAAAGCCATGAATCCGAGTAATTGAGTAATTTTTGCGAAATTTCTGCTTGAAATTAATGAAAGTTATAAAAAGAATCTAAAAAAGCGCTACAAAGCTTTTCTTCAATTTTTTTCTCACGGATAAAGCAAGGGAGGCTTAAAAGAATGGCGCAGGCCTCTTTTTTGTTGAACTCTTTGAAATCTTGAAAATTGCTAATATTTTTTAGATATAAAGCGAGAAAGTATGTGCTAATACAACACCACTGGTTACAATTTGTGTTATGCGTGGCAATTACAGCAAATCATGCAATATTTTCAATTATGTTTAAATTAAATGTTTGAAAAAAGATCTGATTGTGTCAGTCTTTTTGTCCAAATTGCCCGACAACGTAAGAAAAGATTTCAATGAGGATTTGTCAGAACAATGAAGAAAGCAAACATTTCATGAAGCTAACTATATTATGTGTACTTCAGAAACTTTCTACACAAGTACATAAATAAGGAGAAGAAAAATGTATTTTGTATATTTAATAGGCTTTGGAAATGTCTATTTTACACTTTTAAATGCCTATTTTACAGTTTTGAATGCCTATTTTTACAGTTTTAAGAGCCTATTTTGCCTTCCTATTTGTACAGTTTTTCGTGCCTATAAATCCGCAGCTTAGTGATACGTTATAGCACTGTAGCAGAAAACACTGAAATATCGGATGACTAGCAATGCGCAGTTGTTTTGATTGTTTATGTCGTTGCGCTAGAGACCGTTGGTTTTCTCTCATTGACAATATTAAAATCATAAGCAATTCTGCTCAATATCTTGTTACAGTCACAAGCTCATCAAAATCATAACCTTAGTATCTTGTTACAATATTGCGCAGGAAGGAAATGCTTTTCTGTCACGGACTGAATTTCTCTTTCCTCTGACGATTCTTCCTGATGACATTTGAAACTACTCGCGTTATTTACCCCGACTCAGGTGAATCAGAGCAATAACTGTTGACACTGTATCTGTATCTGACCAAAAAATCTTAGTGTTCTATTTCCAACTGTAGATTTTGACCCTAACTCGAAGCCAAGAAGAATTCAGCTATTGTCTGAGAATTCTAGGGCCCGGCTGCTCTGATCGATAGTTTTTCGTGGTTTCTCCAATCAGTACCAGGTAACTGCGGAAGCAGTATAAACAAATGATCCACGGATCACGCGCGTTCTTTCCTTCCTCCTCCTCCCTCCTTACACATACACACACTATTGCATTCACTAGATTGCACACAACTGAGATGACAGGAGATCACGTCTATTAGCTGGAGCGGTGATCGTGTTGGGGAAGACACCTAGAAGGGAAACCCCGCAAGTTCACGGGCTGGTTGGCTCCGGATATCTATCAGCGGAGGATCCTCAGCATGTGCTCACTCAGGGATTAATATACCAAAGCAGTTGCCAACCTTGGAAACGTAAATACTCACTCGTCACATACGTCACATACAGTGTTTACTGTTTTGGGGAAGAAATAAATTGATGAAGTGAACAAACAAATAGATTTGTCAATAAATAAAGTAAATGAATCATTGATGAAGATCCACTAGTTTGTGCGAGAACTAGGAAAACCCGGCAGACGTTGTTCTGTATTTCTCCACTCAAATACTCGCACTGAACCATTACAATGTTACAGGGAGGTCGCCGCAGCTACTCCCTTCGTATATTTTTCGTCTGAAAATGCTCGCTCCTAACAACTGAAAAGCCGTATGGCTGAGCGTTGTATAATCGCCTCATTCTGCAATAAAATTAAAAAAAGAGACGTTGTTCTGCTCTTCATCTCCCTCTTGCCCCTCCCATCACCCTCTCACTATCTCTCCCTCTCTCACCCTGTCCCTGTCTGTCTGTCTCCGCCGCTCTTTGTCCTTCTCATTCACATTCTATTGCAGATTCTGCACATCTCTGAGCAGGTGACGTAATATGGGGAAGCGCCGGACCAGCAACAATTTAACAGAATGTTTAAGAAAGTTTCATCCTGTAGATTACGGTGTGAGAAACGTTTCATTGAGGCTTTCGGCCTCAAATTTTTAGTTTTTAAGGCCATAGAAAGCATCGTTTAGAAGTTATTTAACGATATAGATTCAAAATCCTACCGAATGCGGTGCGGGTTGCATTTGACGCAAATATTATAAAGTATATGAATTATTGATTATATTATTTATATAGATAAAGTAAATGAATGATTGATGAAGATCCACTAGTTTATGCAAGAATTACATTCCTGATTGATTAATTGATGTTTCCGGTCAGAACTGTTATGGTCATTAGTTCTGGAAGATTATTAAATGTTTTATCACAGAGGTGACGGTGATTTGTTCACCGCTGGAAAGTAAGATACGCCAGTGACCTACAGGGCGGGTTGTATGCTTGCGAGAGAGTATCACGTCTATATATCTCCCACAGCGGGGCAAGGCTCCAGTTGGGACAAACTCTAAGCTCCTGAGTGGTCTCCCGACATGACTGGTAGTGTAGTACATGTAGGTGTAAGTGTGCTTAAAAGGGATGAGGATAGAACAAGGGAGAGGAAGAACGATCGCGTTCGACCCGTGGCTCTTTTGTTAGTGTACTGTTCCGGCATTTGCGTAGTTTTGATCGAAAAAACACGGATAACTCCCGTTCAGAGCAGCCGGCCTCTAGAATTGTCCTCCAGACAGTGGCTAATTCGACTTAGCTATCTAGCTACAGTCGCAATCCCGCCACCATCGGGACTCGAACACTAGGACCTCTCGGTCGGACCTCTGAGTCGAACCTCCTGGTCGGACCTCTCAGTCAGATTCGTCGGTCAAACCTCTGGCTCGAACGTCTGGGTCGAACCTCTGGGTCGAACCTCTAGGTCGGACCCTGGGTTGGCCCTATCGGTCGGCCCTCTCGGTCGGCCCTCCTCGGTCGAACCACTCGGTCGGCCCTCTCGGTCGGACATCTCGGTCGGCCCCCTCGGTCGAACCACTCGGTCGGCCTTCTCGGTCGGATCTCTAGGTCGAACCTCTCGGTCGGCCCTCTCGGTCGACCCTCTCAGTCGACCCTCGCGGTCGAACCGCTCGATGGGCCCTCTCGGTCGCCCAATCGGTCGGTCCTATCGGTCGGCCCTATCGGTCGTTCTCTCGGTCGGACCACTCGGTCGGCCCTTTCAGGCGGTCCTTTCCTTCGAACCTTTCGGTCGAACGTCTCGATCGGACCTCTCCGTCGGACCTCTCGGTCACAGGTAATGCTAGCAACTCATCCGGCACGACACATGTACTACTACTCCGAGAAACCCTGTGCTGTCTGGTTCCATCTAGAGCCGCCTTGGCCATCATCTACTCGCCACTGGCCGCCAACGCGATCGCCCGCCGGGGGAAAGCTCTCTGTCTCCCCGCTGCGGGAGACGAAGAGGGAGAGAGCGAGAGCGTGAGGGTGCGCGAGTGGGGAGGGGAGGCGAGCGTTTAAGAGCGTGCCCGCCGCGCGCAGACGGCAGTCGCCTGCCCTCCAGCGCAGCCGGTCTCTCTCCTGCACCTGCGCGGCCATGCTCTCGCACGTGAGTAACTCGCGCCCACGCGCCAGCCTGGCGGATGTCTTTCTGCGCATGCGCGCGTTTTTCAAGATTCGATTTATACACTTCGTTTTGACGGAGGATTTCGGAATTAGACACAAACATTTGGAGTGATTTAGGGACGGTTAGTTTATTGTTTAAACTAATGCATCCAGCAATGCTTCGCTATTGCAGTGTGTTATATATTACCAGGGATTTTAATGAAATGTATTTTTTTCTTTTCACTTCAGAACAATGCGGTTTAGTAAAGAAATTAATTTTATGTTACGAGAAAACGAAATGACCTATTTTTATACGTCATTTTTTTGCATTTTTGTCGATTTTGACTATCAAGACATTTTTTAACTTTTTACGTAAATTTTAATGCATTTTTCGCTGATTTCATCGATTTTACCATCGTTTTAATAGTGTTTACTTTAAACAATATTTACGAGATGCAACAAATGTTCAGCGCAGAATTCCTGAGTAGTCTGTTCGATTTCTTCGCGCATATATTGTAATATCAGCCGTTGTGTGTACTAAGTAATGTAAGGTTTCTGTGACGCCTATCGGTGCCATTGTCAGTTCGGCCGATTTCGCGAAGAATAAAGGCAGAGAGTTTCTTGTACAGAACAGTCCAAACCAAAAGTTTGCAAGGTGAGGTCACTTGAATAAAAGGAAGAAGCCTCGATTACATCAATAACATATCCAACAGCTTGACTTGTTCATCTAAAGTGGTTTTGATGAATGTTTTTACGTCATTTTTCTTTGGTTTTAGGGCATTTTTTTAAACATTTGAGAGCATTTTATTGACCTTTTGGCCATGTTTTAGATCATCAAAATCCGCCCCCTACATCACAGAGTACTTTTCACGTGATTGTTAATCACGTTTTACACTTCGCTGTGCAATAGATGAAAGACTTTCTAGCGTGTGAGGGTTTCTTTTAAATCCTGTTTTAGACATGGTTGTCAACTATCTTATTATTAAAACGTTACTCCTCCAATTTGCCCATGCGCTCGCTATGACACTCTCTTGGAGAAATTTGACTTACTTCTCCGAGATTCAAGTAATAATTTCGGCCGATATTTCGCTCTCACAGTGGCCGAATATTTGTATGCACTGAACACGCGCTGAATCCTTGACTGTACGGCGGGTTGCGTAGAGTTCAGGGGCGTTTGAGTCGTCATAAACGAATAAGTCATCAACAACGCCGACACATGTCCGATTTAATTAAAACTACTCTTTAAACACTCCCATCACAAACACGAAAAAAGTGTGAAAATTTCAGCTAAATCGGTTGAGTAGTTTTTTGCGTCTATGTGCAACACATATACGCACATTCCCTTTTATTTATAGATTATAGATTAGTCATAATGTGAGTGATTCACGCGTAATCTGCCGTCTACCAGTGCGTACTCGCTTGGCGGTTGGAGACTGACGTCACGTTGCGCATGCGCATGTACGTTTAAACTTCGTTAAATTCGATTTATACGCTTCCTTTCGACGAACGATTTTGGGATTTTAGAGAACTTGGCGACACAAGGTACGGTCGGTTAATTTTGTTGTTTTTTTAATTAGTTTTAATGCCAATTAAGGGAAAACGGAGAGTCCATCGCCGTATCTACGGGAATAATCCTTATCAAAAGGTGTGCTGGAGAACATACGAAAAAAATTTTAAAAAATTGAAATACTTGAATCAATTAAATAATTATTTATGATATGAGTGGTAAAAGTGGCATTTTATTTTCTGAATAGGAAATGTTAGGACACGAGGCCGATAGGACGAATAACGCAATACTACGAAAATAAAACATATTTTATCAAGCGTGTCGTGCACTATTTTTTAGATAGGCTTACCAATTTTCTTTTTATTTTAATTCAAGTACACAAATCAATCAATTAATGCACCGTGTTACATGAAAATCATATGAAGTTGATCAGACGAAAGTATTTTGTTTTCTTTGTTACATACTGAGTTTGATCTGAACATTTGAGAATCGTCTCATTTTTAGTACGCTATGCATGCCCTAAAAGCAACCACTTTTACTAGTGGATGTCTAAAAAAAGATTTAGTAGAAATATTTATGAACTTTAAGTACCACGGAATGAATTTGAAAGGGTTTACTGACACTTTTCGAAATATCTGCAAACCTTATAGGAAGGAGTGCAAACTTAAATTTTCTTATAAGATGTGGAACATGTAGTGAAATGCTTTTCTTTTCACATGCTCCCCCTTCTGATAATGATTATCCTCGAGGTCAGGCGTCTTTCGTTTTAGTCTTAATTGGCATTAAAACTAAAACAATAAATCATCCGATTGTAGATCATTCCGAATTTGGTGTCGCTGTCTCTCGAAGTATACAGGCTGAAAGAACGGCGGCAGTTCGGTTGATGTTACTCTCTGTATTTAGGAACTCTACAACATCGCTTTAGTTCGCAGCACTCCGTATTGGTTACGGAATGGATTTGTTTGTTAGTTTTCGTAAGAGATGAGTCCCTGTGTTTTACATGCACTGTACGATATTTCTATGACTATACCACTCGTGAAATTAAAACCAATAGTGTTTTAACTACACATAAAAAAGCCCCAATTATGGCAGTGTATCTCAAAAACTTTATCGTTATTTCTATCCGATTTTTCTTACCGCTTCTCCGTACTGACCAATAATAAACTGTGTCTCATCTATCTTAGGAGACAGTACACATCGATCGCTATGTGGACGTCCAGTAAATCGCGTATGTACTCTAACATAACCTCATTGATTTTAACATAGCTTTCAGTTATTTTCAATATTTAGCGCATCTTGGAACTCTGTTGGACGTAATTTCACTCGTGGAATAGTCCTATTAAATACCACCAGTGCTTTAGAAATTCTCAGATAAATCCCCTCCTCGCTTTGTGAGTCGGGGATTTATCGACAATTTCCAAAGCACTGGTGGTAACACCTATGAAAATGTTTCGTCTGTCTGTCGCAAAAGAGCTGCAACAGTGTATGATGTATCGCGTTGCAACTGTTCTCACAAGTTTCCTTTTGAGTTATAAGGAAGTTCTAGCGCTGGGATACTGGGCGTAAGGAAGCAACGTAATGCGCTAACCGCGTAACGAACTTTGAAGTTATAACGTCCCCTAAAAGCTCACGTAACGAACTTTGAAGTTATAACGTCTTACCTTAAACCTAAGGTATGACCTTATTCCTACATAAATGGTGCACGCCTGTAGGAGTCTCTAGGGTCACCTTACAAACGGGAAAATCACAGTCGATAAACAGGAACTGTTGTGGTTTTTTTAATGATGATAAAATATTTCTCGTGTGTGAATTAATTAAATTCCGTACGGTTAGTGAACAATGAACACATGCGTATTTAAGAAAATAAATTTAATAAAATTATATAGCGTAGCAAGTAAGCCCGTAAGTGGAGTAGTTTAATTATTAGTGTTACAAGAATAATTTTTAATCATTCACTGTCCTCAAATAAGTTCAATTGTGTTCATTTCCGAAAGAACAGAAATTTAACTAGTCACAGAATGGCGAGACATGTTGAATTCCTGTAAAATTTAGTTTTTACGGTTTTTCAGTTCGTGCACGTGGCCCAAAGCTTGTGAGTTACTTGTGTCCATCCTTGGTTGAGCAAATATCAGATATGATCAGTTGGCATTGTCAGAGTAATTAAGCCTAAATTAGTCGTGTACCAAGCACGTAGGTTACTTTCCATGCCAACGCGTCATGACACGTTAAGAATTTTACGTTCTTCAGAAAAGTCCTCAGCAGGATTTCAACTCCATACTCGAATTTTGGAAGTCAATGTATTTCCCAACTGACGTGCTCCGCATAGGTAAAAGAAAATAACAGCAATATAAATGCAATTTTTGCTCAGGTTCATTCAATAATAATTTATGTAAACAGGGGGCTTAATTAGAGTTTTATTCATGAGCAAAAGAGGTTAGATCCCGAACGTGGTAGTGCAAGATACATTGTTCTCCGTCAGTTAAACTCCGTGCCATACACTTACGTTCTTCAGAAAAGTCCTCAGCCGAATTCCAACTTTACATTTGAAACTTTACAACAACATACACTTTTTTAAAGCGTCTCTTTGTTCACTTTCAGACAATAGTCCACTCTTATGCAACATTTGATAATTGCTATGTCTAAATATGGTTATAAGATCTTCTTTATTTAGAAGCCTTTAGGAGGCAATGATAGATTAATTAGCTACACAGGTTTTAGTTAAAAAATATAGGAATTTCCGAAAAGATGTTACACACTAAGTTTTATATTTAGAAATCAGCTGACACAAAGAGCAAGACGTCGAAAGATTGATTTGTTTTTACGGACGAGTCAGATGCTAAGGTCATCAGTCACGTAAGCGTAATGCATATTTTTTTATCACACGGGAGGCGGTGATCTTCCGCGCGCCGGTGCATATAAATTTAATGTGGTGGAAACTAAAGCACATGAACAAGATTTTTTATAGACTGACATTTATAATAAACAAATGCACATTTTTTCGACACATGTCAACATTTTTTCGACATTTGTCCTTGTGTTAATAAGGACAACAAACACAATGACATTATTGCAAATAAAAGAACAAAATTATGACATTCAGATAAAAATTAAAATAAGAAGAACAACAAAAATAATGTGAATTATGGAAATAATAAATTTAAGAATGTATCTTGCTCGCTCTTGATTTGCTTGGTTGAAAAAATTTGTGCAACCTGTTGCTTCTGCAAAAATATGAATGTTCGTATGTGTAAAGCGTTTTGCAGTACACACGCGATCAACACCTTTATATTTTAAATAATTTTACAGTACTATTCGATTCACAGACATTTTGACCGGCAAATATGGCTCGGTGCATCAACTGATGTCACTACAGTATCTCTGACTGGGAGGTCCTAGGTTCGTGTCACTATAGTAACAGAATTTTCAACACTAGCTTGTCAGCTATGTCGAATTCAGTCGCTCTCTGGAGAAGAATTATAGCTGCCGACAGCTCTGATCGGTAGTTTTCCGTGGTTTCTCCCATCAACACCAGGCGAATGCCGGAGGAGTACCCTAACAAATGGGCCACGGATAGCGTGCGATCTTTCCTTTCTCTTCCTTGTCCTATCCTCATCCTTTACTTACATTTTACACTCACGTTCACTACACTATCACACCTCTCGGGAGACCAGTCGAGAATTTACAGCTTGTCCCGCCCGGAGAGGCCACGCTGATGGGAGATACCTGGTTGAGGAAAACAGCAAGCATACGTACGTCGGCGCCGGATCTTACCAGCTTGCGGGGTAAGATTACCACCACCTCACGCATAAAACATGCACTACACTTACGGACTCATGATCTTATTCGATTACTCTCCCGGAATAATCAATCATGAGATATTTTAACTGAATAATAATATAATAACAATATCAATAATAATAATAACAATAATAATGATAAATCTGTGGTGTGGGAGGCTATACTTAAGTCTGAAATTTCTATTTGACGCACAGAAGTTCAGTTAGATGTCAATTGAATCTTTTAATTTTGAAGTGTAATGAAAAAGAGAGTATGATGGAACAAAAGAAAAATGAAAGAACGAACAATTGTTGCTCCACGTAATGCTTCAGATTTACGTTCTCTTTTCATCCTTCCACGTATTCAAAAATGTGCCGAATAAATGCAGAAATTCCGAAATTACGTTGCCTTAGGGCAACAAACTTTCTCTTATTTACCGTAAGCCCCTAGTGAATGAACCTAATCAAACACAACATCGTCTTCCTCCAAACTTACGATCTCGTTTCTCTATTACACGTTTCCAAAGATGTGCCAAATAAATGCGGTGATTCCGAAATTACGTTGCCTTAGGGCAACAAACTTTCTCTTACTTCACAGTAGGCACCTAATGAATGAACCTAATCAAACCCAACATCATCTTCCTCCAAACGTACGATCTCGTTTCTCTATTACACGTTTCCAAAGATGTGCCAAATAAATGCGGTGATTCCGAAATTACGTTACCTTAGGGCAACAAACTTTCTCTTGCTTCACGGTAGGCACCTAATGAATGAACCTAATCAAACCCAACATCGTCTTCCTCCAAACTTACTATCTCGTTTCTCTATTACACGTTTCCAAAGATGTGCCAAATAAATGCGGTGATTTCGAAATTACGTTGCCTCAGGGCAATGAACTTTCTCTTTCTATCTCACCTTTACGCATTCGACTACTCGTCCTCATGAATGAATCCAATCTAACTCATAGGCGATGACCGTCATCCCTGAAGCGATAAAAATAAAAGAGCAACTCTTCCGTATTCGAAAGCACTTTCCCGCTTCCGGCAAAACAACAACACCCAACGCAATAAAACCGTGCCGACTCAGCTGCTGGGAGTTTGCGCTTTCGACAACAAGAACAAAAGAGCGATCGTCACGCCCTGTTGCTGGGATGCATAGCGAGACGAGAGTTTTTTGTGGCCTTGGAACTTGAGATGCAACGCGATTCAACTTCTTTTCTTCTTTTTTAATGAATTATTCTCTCCGGCACGGTACGCGGGAAGCGAGCGTGAAAGGAAAACAAGATTACGTATTCTCGAAGATGTGCGATAAGATTCAGCAATGCAATACGTAGTACGTTGAGCGTGTTGGGGTGATGTTTTTCTTCTTTTTCTTTCTCTTTGGTCTACCAAACTTGTTTCTTTCTTTTCGGGTGAACTTGGATCCACATAGATCCTTCAAAAAAATTTAAAAAGGAAAGTGTACCTATTGAATTTTCAAAAGTATTGAATTTCGTGAAGCCTGTCACGATGTCGCTGCTATGTGTTAATTAATAGAACTTAAAATAAGATTTTAGACACATTGAGGACCTGATACAAGAGAAGCCATGTACACCTTTAATCTTTCAATGGGAATGGTCGTATAAAAATACAAACAAAATTACACATCCCCAAAGATTCAAATTATATTAGTAATGAAGTAGATTTAGATTAATTTAGAGAAAAAAAAGACAGTAAAAACTGTATATGACGTATGGGGGAGAAGATTACTTGCGCACATTTTCTTACGTTCCACAATCCTTTCTCAACGTTTTAACTATAAATACGATAGTTGAAAGATGAATAAAACATAAAAAAGATATAATAATAAAATTTTAAAAAGCGGAAGATTACTAACATTTGAAAAACTAGATATTTCTTTCCAGAGTTATAGAAAACATAACTGCAACAGTAAACAAACCGCGGATGTGATTTTTCTGCATTGCTAACAAAATAGTAACTCACCCTCAGCTCTACTCCTACCACTAAAAGCAAAAGGAGTGCTCAACAAAACGTGCGCAACTTCAGTAATTAAATTCATCTCAAGTGATGTTCTGGCGGTGCTCATTGAGTTTCCCCACTCGTAATTTTTAAAATTAGTATAAGTCATAATAGTAGGAAATGGTGTGGCATTTACGATGCTATCATCGGAATCAATATTTGATGTAGGCTCCTCATCGTAACTGTTTATTTTGGCATAAAGCTTTTTCGGCCGCATTGCGGCCATCTTCAGTGCTACAAAATAATGATAATAATAATAATAATAATAATATATCTAAATTACAAAAAATTTAAAAAATTTAAAGAATTAAAAACTTTTTACAGAATATTGTCAAGAATTGGATTTTAAAGAGATGTAAAATGTGAAATGGACATATATTTTTTTTTAAATGACAAATGAAAATTAAATAAAATAAATGGAATCTATTACAAATAATATTATGAAGCAAACTGGAGTGAAATAAAACTGGAAAAGTATAATATAAAATGTGTAGATGGAAACATAATTTTGCATAACAAATGTACATTTTGAAGAGAGGTGAAAATAGAAAATGAATAAATATGTAACTAAATAAAGTTAGTATAAGTCACCAATCATCTGTAGAGCCGAAAGGCTGAACGATGTAAATTCAGACTAATAAATAAATAAATAAATGAAAAAAACGTGCGCATAGTGAAGCTACATTTACCACGAGCAAAACAAGGGGCCATCTCAGCATTTGCTCAATGGATCAGAGAAACTGGACAAAAACCTGATCGAGATGATAAAGTTTGCAGCAGTGAAATAAAAAAAAACTTTCTCCAGAGAATTAAAAAGGAGGATTAAAAAACTAAAAATATTATAGTCTACGTAGTAGAAATGATAAACATTCAAAGAGTTCAATTGATCCGAGACGCTCCAATAATATCTACGACTGTGCGATAATATTCGATTCACACGTTCGTCACATTATTCGCTTATTGATAGCAGACCGAAGGGATATGATAAAATTCCACCTTGCGTTACAATTTACCAATGTTTCAAATATAAAAGTCAGTTGAAACATCTTGTAAAATCTAGTCGATAAACATTGCTACTTTCAACTTTATTTATTATATAGATTACAGCACTTGTGCTGTAATGTGTTCTTTGTTCCTTGCAGAACAAAGCGCCATTAGGAGAATGGATCTTCATTATTATCCTTTCTTAACAAATGCTATAACAATCTGATAGTAAGTGTACATGCTACACCAGTGATCGACCGCACGGGTGAAATTTTAAGTCAACTTTTTAATGAAACCAGGAGATTTTAATACATGAAATGAAGTGAAGTATCAGAATTCAGTTCAAAAATCTTTCTTTTAATGCATTATTCAATGTTGTTCTGTAATTCCGAAGATAAAGGTCTTCTAATGTAAGCAATAATAAATGTAGGTTAATTATTTCATAGCCTGGATCACTCCACGTAGTTTCTCAGTGTTTGTTTCATTTCAACTGCTTTAGTAATTAATCAGATGAACGGGAACTGACAAGACTAGTAATACATTATCCTCGAACATTACGGAGTCCAGTAATACTCGTAATACTATTATAGTATACTCCCGTTTTCAAACGATGTTCCCCGTAGGATTTATAACTGTTTCATTCTGTTTATACTGCTTCCCAACTGTTTCGCAACGTCGTAATTACAGGTAATTTGGAACCAATCTGACTCGTAATAGCCTTATCTTCCTTGACTGCGTGAGAAATGGTAAAAAAGCTAGCTGCAGCTCTTTTCCAAGATCTCTGCCAGAAGGAACAAAGACATTGACTGACTGCGACGAAACAAAACACAAAACAATTAACGGAAGATTACATCAGATCTGTATACGCTCAATGCACAAGAGGCGCTAAGACAAGAGCGAATCTAGCCGACCATTTCGGAGGGGGCCATCGTAGATTTTTGTTAAAGAATATTCATATTTTTTATTATATTTTATATTATTTATGTACTGTGGATCGGAACTATACATAATATTGTTTGAATAATTATATAGTTCGAACATAAGCAAATCTTTATATCAAATTTTCTTAATAAAGGAAGGTAAAAGAAAACTCAAGGCCTTTTGGGGGGACCCATAGCCCTCATTATCCCCCCCCCCGTGGGCTAAGAGACGTGATACGAAAGAGGCGCAACACATTTTTAAATTAAAATAAAAAAAACTATTTCATCGTGAGTTTTATTGCAACCGGTTCAGCAGTTAATCAAATAAACGGTAGGAACCCTGGCACCTTGCCCAAATTACCATTCCACAGCGCCACGTCGTTAAAAAAAAGAAAGTCCACACCTTCGAGAGATTGTGATGCGTGACAAAGCCAACAGGTTGATCCAACAAAGCTGAGGGACATCCATGCTAGGTTGCTAGGTAGTTGAAAAGTGAATATCGTACTGCGGTATCTATTAATATAATTAAATTTGTTCAAAGAATTGGTCGCCCCGACTGGGATATGAATCCGGCTCTTCTGGTTTACGCCCGGCTGCTCTAACCGCTAATCTTCCGAGACAATCAATCCTTTGAACAGTTTTCACGAGCGCAATTATCGCTCCTTGTATATACGTATCGGTTCTCTTATGTATGTATGTATTGTACGTGTCGCTCCTTGTATGTATACAATTGTTATATGTATATAATTGTCAAGGTGATCATTATCTATTAATATAGTTCAATCATCGTACGGTGGTAATATCAAAATTATCGTACATTTCATCGTATATTAATGAAATATCAGCGGCTTAGGTAGTTCAGAGCTGGAGAGAATTTGAGTCACTGCGCACCTCTGATTGGTAGGTCATGGGGTTAAGTCCCAAAGGTGGCAGGATTTTCGACATTGGCTAGATGGCTAAGTCGAATTCAGCTGCTGTCTGGAGGAGAATTTTAGCGGCCGGCTACTCTGATCGATTGTTTTCTGTGGTTTCTCCGATCGACACCAAGCGAATGTCAGAGCAGTACCCTAACAAACCGCCCACGAACCGCGGGCGATCTTTCTTTCATCTTCCTTGTCCTAACCTCACCCCCTTGCACACACACTTACACTAACGTATACTTCACAATACTGCGCTTTTTCTACCTTTGCCCCTCAAGGCCCGTCTTCACGATGGAATATGTCACGGTATTTCGCGACGTTCTCAGACGTGCCTCCAGATATCGCATGATCGCTACTGTTTTAAGTAGTGCTTTCAATCATGCGACTTCTACCGGTACGACGGAGAAAGACGCGAAATGTCGTGTGATATTCCATCGTGGGCTTCAGGGGCAGAGTTGGAAAAATCTCACTTGGTTGAGTTCAGCCACTGTCTGGAGGAGAATTCTAGCGGACACTCTGACCGATACTGACACGGATACTCTGATCGATTGTTTTCTGTGGTTTCTCCGATCAACACAAGGCGAATGCCGGAGCAGTACGCTAACAAACCGCCCTAGAACCACGCGTGATCTTTCCTTCCTCCTACTTGTCCTATCCTCACCCCTTGCATACACACACACACACACACACACACACACACACACACTAACGTATACTACACTACCACACATGCCGGGAGACCAGTCGGGAGTTTAGAGCTTGTCTCGCCACAGTCGTTTAAAAAAAAAAAAGAAAGCCCACACCGTCGAGAGATAGCCGGTGCGTGACAAAGCGAACAGGTTGATCCAGTGCCCCGCCCAACAAAGCAGAGCGACATCTACGGAAACGACTTCCAGATCGTTCCCCCCTCCCCCTTCCCTTCTGCGCATGCGCAGTTGAATCGGATGCGCTGGCGCTTTCTACGCCGCATTCTCCTGCTGCCCGCGCAGGTGGCGCCGGCAGCGAAAGTGGCCGCGGGAGAAACTAGCCGGCGTGCTCTTGCTTTTGCCCTGGCTCTTGCGTTGAGGAAAAGCGCCAGCATCCACGGACGCTTTGCTGGGGGGAGGGGGGGCGGAGAAGGTTCGAATAAAACGGAGATTTTTTTTTATTTTTATTTTTCCTGAAGGTAGATACATAGATAGTTATTTAAACTTTACATATGTAACTTTGATGCTTACTCACTAACAGTATTCTAAACTTACATACTATACAATGGGGAGGTGTCCCATTATGGGTCCTCTAATCTGGTTCGATGTTGGCGAATTTGATTTGGAAAACATGGAATGGGTATTTATTTTGGATTCTCGTCTATGGATTGGGATTTTTGCTAGTCTGAATTCGGAGAGTGCTGGAATTTGATGGATGTTATGATAAAAATTTCTAGCAAGGTACGTGATGTGATGATCTAATGATTCTATGTTCAATTCCTTGTGAAGCTGTTTATTAGAAATGAACCATGTGGCGTTAGTAATGGATCTCAGAAATTGATTTTCGATGATTTGGAGTTTGCGATTATTGGTCTTGGCGGCATTGATCCATATGGGACAGGCGTAAGTAATTGTGCGTCTTATTACGGTTTTATGTAATGCTATGGAGGTATTGTTTTGTAGTGAGCTGTATCTGTTTATTATCGGTTTTAGCTGATGGAGTTTTGCCTTGGTTGGTAATATTCTTGATTCAATGTGATCGCGCCAGTTTAATTTTGTATCGAGATGTAATCCTAAATATTTAACTGATTTGAGATTTTTGTTGAATATTCCACTCGCGAAGGCCTTGCGGCTAGCTGTTGGTCAGCGTGCTGGCTTTCAACCACGCGACCAGAAGAGATGGCTCAATGCATCAACTGATGTGACTGCAGTCATTCTGACCAGGAGGTCCTAGGTTCGAGTCCTGACGGCGGCAGGATTTTCGACACTCGTTTTTCAGCTAGGTCGAGTTCAGTTGCTGCCTTAGAGGAGAATTCCAGCGGCCGGCTGCTTTGATCGGTAGTTTTCCTTGGTTTCTCCGATCAACCCCAGGCGAATGCTGGAGCAGTACCCTAACAAACGAGACACGGACCGCGCGCGATCTTCCCTTCCTCTTCCTTGTCCTATCCTCACCCCTTACACACACACTTATACTAACATGCATTACACTACCACACATGCCGGGAGACCGGTCGGGAGCTTACAGATTGTCCCGACTGGGGCGGTGCCCCGCTGGTGGGAGATACCTGGTTGAGAGAAAACCCCGCTAGTCGACGGTAGGTCGGCGCTGGATCTCGCCCCAGCGGGAAAATCTCACCGCCACCTCACTATGAAAACAACACGCACTACGCTTACGGGAATAATGACCTACTTAGTCGATGTGCCCGGAAACAATCAATCAATCCCGTACGCGGCTCCGGGTTTAATTCCCGGTCCAGGCAAGACTATAGTGTGCGTTTTCCTTGCAATGTTCCCGTACATAATTCTGTGGGACGAGAAATTTCACTTCTCAGCTTGAGAAGACCAGAATACAGCGTGGGGATGTCTAGGTGCTAACCACACGTACCCCTTAAGCCATGGCCGCGAGGCAGGGACGTCGCCGGTAGACCTAAGCCCGTTCACGAGCAAACTCGGGCAAGATTATAGTGTGCGCTTTCCTTGCAATGTCCAGTACAAGCTGCTGTATGAACACAAAGAAAGATTAAGAAGATTAAGAAGACCAGAATATGGCTTTGGGATGTCTACGTGCTAACCACATATACCCTTTAAACGGATGGCCGCAAGGCCGGGACGTCGCTGGTAGGCCCAGACTTGGTCAGAGGCTATTGCGCCACAGTACACACATACAGTCAGTTACGTATTGATTATCATTATTATTTTATTTACATCTATTATTCATTTGTTTATCACTCACACGCGCTAGAGATCCGGGAAATTGTGAGCGGGAAGGTCTAAAAATCGCAGGGGCGGTCAAAAATCGCGGGGCGTCAAAAAATCGCGGGGCGGTCGAAAAAATCGCGGGGCGGTCGAAAAATTGTGAGGCGGACAAAAAATTGTGGGGTGGACGAAAATTGCGGGGCGGACAAAAAATCGCGGGGTGGTCGAAAAATCGCGGGGGGGGGACAAAAAATCGCGGGGCGGTCGAAAAATTGTGAGGGCGGACAAACAATCGTAGGGGTGTACGAAAATTGCGGGGCGGTACAAAAAATCGCGGGGTGGTCGAAAAATCGCGGGGGGTACAAAAAATCGCGAGGTCGTCAAAAAATTGTGGGGTGGACAAAAAATCTGCGGGGGCGGACGAAAAATCGCGAGGCGGTCGAAAAATCGCGGGGCTGGTCGAAAAATTGAGGGCCGACAAAAAATTGTGGGGCGGACGAAAAATCGCGGGCGGTCAAAAAATTGTTGGGCGGTCAAAAAATTGCGGGGCGGACAAAAAATCGCGGATGGTCGAAAAATTGTGGGGCGGTCAAAAATTGCGGGGTGGACAAAAAATCGCGGGGCGGACGAAAAATCGCGGGGCCGAGCGCCCTCTAATCTTCGCATCAAAGTGCGTAACTGGCGCCAGCGCTTTCGCCGCATCTCGGCCTTCCGGAGCGCCCCAGAAGAAAGCCCCGGCCGCGCCCGCGCCGCGTCGCGCCGCGCCGCGCCCGCACGATCAATCAGTCCAACTGGCCGGGAGCGCTTTCGCCTTCGTTTCGGATTCCAACGCCCCCTTTCCCCCACACAGATCAAAGACTTCGTAATAGTACGGTAGTACTTCTCGGGTGCATTGTTATTGTACGCGCCGAAGGAGTGTTTTTTATTTGACAATTGCTCGTATTAAATCAAACCGTTCTCCAGGAGCAATATCTAAACTACCACTGATCACATTAGAGGATATGCATGAACAGTCATAACTAGGGCTGTCCTTGGGAGGGGGTCTGGAGGTATAGTGTCCAGCTGAATTGATGTTTCCTTATAAAGATTTTTTCCGTTTAGGCTGAGTATAAAATGTGCTTTTATTTGTTGACATATATTTCATATTTATAATGTGAGTAGTTGATATATTAAATGAGATTCGTTAAGGTAGAAAAGGAGTGAATGCTATAGTTTTGAATATGTATCAACAGCAATTGATGGGACTTTAGCCCCATGCGATTGGGGCTTAAGTCCCCATGAGATTGGGGCAAATTGTATATGATGTGATTTACATGCATTTGCATATTTTTTTCTGTTAACTAAATCATCCCGTTTCAACAAATTGTATATGTTTTGAGGCATTTAGAAACAATTTAAGCTATTATTATTTCGCATATTTTCGGATATATCACCATAATTGCATGTTTGTGCATATTTGGCCCATATTTGCATATTTCTGTTGCATATTCACCCCTCATCTGCGAAAAGAAGACCAACAGTTCCAGTTCCGTCAGCGTGTAAGCGGCACGGACATGTCTAATTTTTTCAACATTTCTCTTTTAACCATGTACATATCGTTGGCTCACAAGTGAAACGCATTAAATCAAGATTTTTAAGTTTTAAGTTATTTGATTTTTGAGTTCTAGATTTTATTATAATTGAGAGGAAATCATATTTTTGTTGCAATACCCATATTTTTTATTTTGTGAAATGTAGCACATTATTTGCATCTCCCATTATCTCCTAAGAAATGAGTGTTCTTCAAAATTAAGCCCTTGACTTAATGCTTGTCGCTTGTAACAATTTATAAGATTTCTGAATCGTTTTTAGCTGGAACTATATTTTCTACATTACACTTTACATTACACTATTTTGCATATTTTCCTTTTTTAATCGCATATATTACCAAATATATTTACATATATATGTGCATAGTTCGCTGTTTTTATTGCATATAAATTACAGCCCTAATTATTAGACATGTGCCTAGGAGCATTGGTCGAGGGGTCAATGGAAGGAAATGTTTCGTATCTAACGAACTTCCGTCTCGCAACAGTGTATGTTCCCGTATGTGCCCGCTATAGTGGGTATTTCAAGTATAATTCAGATGCCGTTGCTTTTCACTTAACCAAAGTCGCTGTCCGTTTGCCTCACTCTCGAGGTAATGTCAAATAAAAACACGCAAAGTTCAAACAAAGAAAATATTCGTAATTGTAATTTTTAAGTAATTGAAATTGATGTAAATTCTTCCTGTTGATCCTGGTATAATAATTGTTTATAAACAATAAATTTTTTAAAGTTTAATTCCTGAAATCAATATTGATTGATCCTATTTGGTCAAAATATATATTTATTCGTACCATCAACACCTCCAATTGTTAAGTAAGTAATTGTTCGTAAGCTCTGGTTCGCTAATCAATCGTCGACCTGCTCTGGTTTCGCGGATACCTTGTTCTGTATCCTTCAATCACTGATTGATTATATCACGTACCTTCCTCAAGGTTTCACTAATCTTCTTAGCTATTTAAGACGCTACTAGTAGGGTATTTAAATATGAATATCACTTCTAATTTCTGGACCTCCTTTCAAGCGTTTCTTTCGAATTCTATCTAACCTCTCCCAAACAATCTATTTACACCTATATGGCGGCGGCGATGGTGTAACGGTCAGCGTATCGGACTGTTATTTCCAAGTTCGCGATCGAACCCGTGGAAGAGCGAAAAAAATCCTTCGTACGCCTTCCTTCGGAGGGGAAGTAAAGCATGCTGTCCCATGTTAGTAGATTTACTGCATGTAAAAGATCCTCAAGTCCAAATGACGCCTCTGAGCTAAATTCAAGTCGCCTGTTTTGTCGCACAAGGAATACCTTCTTTCCCCGCTAGATGGTGAAAGGAGTGTAGCGAAATTTGTGTGGTCAGACGGAAAAGCAGGCCTCATGGCTTGAGTCTCACCACCTAAAATAAGGCAATTCAATTCAATATATCGCTTTCAATTAGCTATCGGCGAACTTTTTTGAAGAGTTTCGCTTCCATTACATGCCGAATATTCGTAGTAATTTCAAGACCAATGTTGCGTGCAGTTGAACAGAGTATTTATACTGCATGGCAGAAGCAGTCGGTCCGGTACTTATCCTCGCAGGCCGAACATGGACCTATTGCAGTGGTTTCAAGGTCTTCTACTGGTGGCAGTGGCACGCGTTGTGGCACCATAGCATGACACGAGCTTCTCTGCGCAACTAGCGTAGGCAAAGGGAACTATTACGAGTAATAACCTCGCTGTTTTACAATAGGGGTGGCGTTTTTCTCTGGTGGCAGGTTAACGAACTGCGTGGAGGGGCGACTTCGTCGTGGCACTCGTGCCACGAACTCCCACTCGTGGCATCGACATTGGAACACTGACCTATTGCGTCCGTACCCTTAGACCAGTAGTTGCCAACTAGTGACTCACGAGGCCAATTTCTGCGCCCCGCAAAAATTTTTGAAAAATTAGTTTTCTTCTCTAGAAAATTACGAAACATATTTATCGCTCATTCAAAAATTTATTCTTAATGCGGCAAAAATGAGCAAACAAAATGAACAAGAGGACACTAGAGTAGTTTTGTGGAACAAGAAAACACCTTCAGCTTTTGAGCTGACGGATTTGCAAGCTGATACGTTCCTAAAGGCGGAACAAGAAAAGATGTCACATTTTTGGAAACTTCTTTCCACAGAAAAATACCGAAACTTAAGAAGCTTTGGTATAAAATGGACTTAAATGTTTGGGAGGAAGAATTCATATGAAAGAATTTTTTCTTCTACGATATTCATTAAAAATAAGTAGAGAAGTCGACTTGTAGATTCTTTCTTGCTGTATCTTTTGAGATTAGGAACAATTGAACTGGAAATGCTGTTGATCGAGCACATTCTTCCCACTAAATTGATTTTTGTGTTTTGTTTTCACTACATTATTAACTTCATTTTTTAAATAATTTTTTTAAACAAAAACATAAATGGACTTAAACACACTTTTATTGAAAGATGTTTCAGCACAGAACATAAAATTTTAATTTTGTCATTTGTCGAGTATTAATTCAAATGAATCGGCATCTACGAATGCTCTTCAAGATTCAATTTTTCGGGGCATACTAGTTTTTGCTTATTTTTAATTCCACTCTTGTATGCAATTGTTAGTGCATTAAGCAATTCAAATGATTAAACATCTGTTTTAATTAATTAAACTATGGTTAATATTTAATTACAGTACTCTTTTCTATTTAAAGAATATTGCAAAAAAGGCCTAATATTTAAGTGTGGCTCGCAATCATGCCAATGTAGACCTCGAGCCGTTAAACGTTGAAACCCTTGCCTTAGAAGGTATCGAAACCTCCCCCTGAAGACACTTGAACTTTCCCAGTCACATAAATTGATGCAAGTCCGTAACCATCACAGGCAATACTGAAACCTTGAAATTGAATTACCATCCGATTGACACTTTCTCTACACACATTCCGTGCACAGGAGAAATTGGAAGATGTTTGTATCTCCAGATTTCTAACCCTCAATACGTAAACTTTCCATTTAAAAAAACGAAATCAATTGGCAAAATATCTAAAATCCTTTACACGCTTCAACCATGCAAGTATTATCTCTGACTGCATTTCGATGTATGCCAATAGGCCGACCAGAACCAGTGCTAAAGCACGGCGGCAACACAACCTTCCTGAACTGGTTCCACAAGTGCATCAACGAACTCGTTCGCCCAGTAGAGAAAAAAACAACGTCAAAGGCAGAGTTGTATCTGGCAGCCACGAATGTGTGTTAGAGAAGCGTGTTAAAACCTGATGGAAACATTCACACCCACGTGAAAACAAATATGTCACAGGAAAATCCACTATTACTTTGGAATTTTTCAAAGAATTTCCAAAGCACGCTGTATTTTAGTGGTGCTATTTCGGGAATAAGCACAATATTAAACTCCAATGTGAGAAGTAAATACCGCAAAAATCACGGGAAAATACGACTGATATGTTTAAGTTAACGAAGTCGGTTTGATTGATTTTTGAGTAAACGTATTCGAATTTTGGAGACAAACCTTGTGTCAGTTTTGAGGTTGATTGAAATATGTGTGAATATTTACTGTCAAACTCAGTGTTTCATTGACACCGAAATAGTCTAAGGAAATTAAACTTTTAGCACCTTGTGCATATCTTAAAAGTAACTGCTTTTACTATTGGCTGTCTAAAAACCATATTGGTCTACATTGATATTTTTTGTTTAATTTTTGGACCAAGTGGTATTATAGTTTGAGGGTATCACATGAACATAAAGATTATGAATTTTGTAAACTAGTTAGTGTATTAATTAAAAGTTATTTTTAATTTACAAAATGAATTGCAAATGCTCGATAATTGCCCAACTTCGAAGTTGTACTGAAGCATTCCCTTGATTGAGAAAACAAATTTATTTTGGTTCAAGGTTATTCGAGTTTCTTTTATTTCTTACGTGTGAGTGGTGGTAACACTGCCCTTGTCCACTCTCAACAGTCAGGAATACTACAGCTTCATTGGGAGTATACGTATTGTACTCAGGAGCCCGATTGCAGAAAAGTAGTCTAATGTCTGCCTTCGCTTATTAACTCATAAATGTTGTACTTCAAGTGCTCAATTGGGCTTGTAGTCCTCACGACCAATTTGATCAGAATTGCTTTCATGAGATGACAATAATAATTTAAGCCTCATGCGTGTTATCAGTTGAATGAAATTAGAAGCAAGCAAAGAAAAATTCAGCGAATGATATAATTTAAAGCATCTATGAGAATCGCTCAGAAATTTAGAGCTTGTCTCGGCTGTGGTGGGACCACGATGTGTTGAATTGATTGTTAGTTGTCAACTTCTAAGGTCATTAGTTCCGTAAGTGTAGTACATGTTTGCCTTGGGAGTTGACGATTATCATCCCCCGCTGGATGGTGAAATCCGGTTTCGACTTTCCGTAAGCAAACGAGGTTTTCCCCTACTAGGTATCTTCACCTAGCAGGGCACCGCCCTAGCCGGAACAAGCCCTAAGCCCACGACTGCTACAGTATTCGCCTGGTATTGATCGGAGATACCACGGAAAAATACCATTCAGAGCAGCCGGCCGCTAGAATTCTCCTCTAGACAACGACTGAATTCGACCTAGCTGACAAGCTAGTGTTGAAAATCCTGCCACCGTCGGCACTCGAACCTAGGACTTTCCGGTCAGAGGCACTGCTGTGATATCAGTTGAAGCCCTGAGCCACCTCTACCGGTCGTTGAGTTGGAGCTGAGGGGAAATGACGTTGGGAGTTACGTTGAGGGGGGAACCTCACTGATGTGTAGGTTGGCGCCAAATCTCATGTTCCAACAGAGGAGGAACTCATCCCGGAAAGTAACAAGAACTGCACTTACGTGACTAATCTGTATGACCGCAGCAGTGGAAACACCAATCAATCACACAATCATTGAATGAATTCAGGGTGCTCGAGTCCGCGACTGTCCACTGTCAAATGAGTCGAAACAGGAGACGGTAGTTGCCCCAACGTCCTCCGATCTCGGCCCGAAGGCGCGAGAGATGTAAACAAGTGAAGGGGAGAAAGCCAAAACCGGAAACGCGCCCAGAGCGGACGAGCCGCATGTAGCCGCGAGTAAAAGCAGTAAAAGCATCTTCCCCGAGCGTCCCTCCCGCGACAGCACGCGAGGCGAAATCGCCGACAAGAGGTCCGCGCGTGTGGCGAGAGTCGAACCCGATGTCTTCCCACTCACTGCAGCTTTCAGGAAAGAGATTCGTGGATTGCCCAACGACTGTTGCAGCGGTGGGGACGTGTCGAATCAAGGAACAGCAGAATACGCACGCGTGACAGTTTGGATTTCTAATCGAAGCTCGTGATGTTTATTCAATTCAGGTATGTCAGGGTCAAGGTCGTGGATGGTCAAGTTGCGTCAAGGTAACTAGTGTACGTGACCACTGCGCCTAGAGCAACTGGCGTGAGATTTGAAAGGTGATGTACAATTCAATCTAATAAAATTTTTCCACGTTAAAAATTACATTCACAAAAAAGTCATTTGGCAAGTATGCAATATGACTTTTTTAAAATTGACTAACAGGTGGGTCTCAAAATTTATAATACATACTTGTTGTGTTATTTAACTGCATAATAACTTTGTTGTGTTCAAAAACTTTGAAGAAATCTTACCTAGAGCAAATTGATATACTCCTTTATGCATAAAAATATAAACATCGTACTTCAAGCCCAGCTCACTTAACTGGTGGGAATGTTTGAGGAAGAGGAAAACGAAAAGCTTGTTCACAGATACGACAAATTCCTAAATCTTCACAAGAAAAGCAACCATGTATGTAAACAAATGTTGGTAATAACTTCATTCTTCTTTACACTTGTTGTTTTTTACACTTTAAAATTTTGGCTTTTTGTTACAGTCATTGGAGGTTGAAAATAAATTGCACTTGTACAAACGTTTTCAGAATCACTCTGTTGACAGTACGAATTGATATTTATTAATGAAAGTCAATAAAAAACTTCTCCACTTCTACGTATCTCTGCTACTACATTAAAATATAATATTTTAGCATTTGGAAGAAACTCGACATTATTGGGTGTTTTAGAAGCGTTTTGTCCCCTTTTGCAATATTACTTTTGATATTCAAAACGAGTAGCTTCTTTGTCAATGACCCCATCTCGTTCAGATTCCCTGATTCTTTAAACAAATGCTGAAATGGCCCTCGGTTTGCTTCTGGACATAAATGTAACTTTACTATCAGTGCACGTTTTCTAGAGTTTACTGGAAAATATAGTTATTCAAAATATCGTTCTCCATGTTCCTATGCCAATAAGTCGATTTCTTCACGAGGGACATAAGGAATAATAGTCAAATTCTGTAACTGATTTATATTTTCAAATAATTTTTACTACACAGGAGTAAATATTTTATCGATTCTTAATAAAACGATTGTTTCTATCAGTATTCAGAATTCAAACTGTATATGGGTTAGGGAGGGATCCCATAATTTAAGAAAACAGAATACACTTCTCCCCATAGAACATCATACAGAGTCGCTATTTTTAGCGTTAAATACTTAAAGTATGTGTAGAAACGCCTAGTCGAAAAATCTGTAAAGTGGGATGTAACTAAAATCGTAAACATAAATAAATTTTAAACAATTATTCTTCACGATTATTATACATTCAAAACTACAAAGTGTTGATTGTAATTTCAATTGCTAAATCACTAAGAAAAGGAAAGTGCTAATTTTTTTTGTTAATTTGTACTTCACTGTTTCTGACTTTCATTTCACGATTTTTTTAATCGATCTTCACTTTCTATCTTCTTCTGTAAAAGTGCAAGTCGTTTAGTTAATGACGGAACGTAACATTTGAGCTCTGACCGACAGAAAGCACCGAACCGTTAAGGGTCGTGACAAAGCAGGAAGCAAGGAACCAAAACACAAGAAGTAAAAGGAAAACGTCGAAAAGGGTAGTATTGAAATTACAGCACTTTAAATGATACAAGTCATTCTAATATGATATAAAACAATTTTTATGAATATTAATTAACAACAAAAAGGTAACAAATAAATTCTTTGACTAAACTACTCCAACAGCTTTAGATTTTCCAAATTTACCAAATTTTTCTGAGAACGCTAAGTAGAACGTTTTGTAATTTACTACGTTTTGGGTTCATGACTTGCAAAGATTTTGTAATCAAGACATTCCAACACCATCAGATTTAAAATTCAGCACAAATATTACACATACATGTTTTTCTTCTGTACTGGCCCAAGAGTACCTGATGGGGCCAAGACGCGGCGGGCAGGCCCTGCGGCCATAGGTTAATGGGCACGTGTGGTTAGCACATAACCGTATCTCTGGTCTTCTCAACCTGAGAAGTGAGGTTTCTTATCGGCACACAGCAACAGACGATGGGACATTGCAAGGAAAGTGCACACTATAATTTGCCCCGACCGCGAATCCAACACGAGATCGCCTCATAGAATGCATGCATGTGCGCATAGGACATACAAATATAAAAATGTATACTATACTACATTTCCAATGTATACAGGAACTGCACAAAAATTACGATTTATGAATTATTGGAATTGTCAATCTTTTGTTATAAAACACTGGAGGGTGTTGGATTAATTATGACTCAAGATTAGAACCACGCAATTCACTACACAACAGTTAACAAAGAACTTGAACTCTTTCTTCCAGTGTATATTATTTTTATTTTCAGTATTATTATATTAAATGACATTACATTATATTATCATCTTTCTTGCTCTAATTAAAAAAACACGATTTGCTTAAAAATATTATTAAATCACATGAGCCGCAAAGTTATATAAGCACCCCAGCAAATGCGTCTATGAAAGATTAACTCACTGCCGTATAAAAAACGCCTTTGACGGCAGTCTGTCTTCATGTTATTTCACTGAACGGCAATCTTGTTTTTGCTACGAGTGTAATTCTAGTGTGCTCTCGTGGCATCTATACTATTTGCTCACTTTTCCTTAGTAATCATCCTAACCGTAACCTTTGTAAGAGAATTACAGCAGCGCTCAAAGAAACAGCATCACCTAAAGAAAATGGGTCTTCTGCGTTTTCCTAATCCATTATGCTCTCAAGAATTCGTAATCATATATTTCATGTAGATTATATGATGTTTCTGATTCCATTACCTTCATAGCTCACTTGATTTTTACAAATCAAATGTTGTATTTTCAGGATTATATTGCAGATTACGTGAGCGAGGTGATGCGGTTTTTCTGAGCACTACTGTACCTGTACTTCTAACCCGATAGGTCCCGTTTATAACGAGTTAAATTTTTGGTATCTGTTCGTACTCTAGCTCGAATGCGATCTATAGTTCCAAAAAAAGCTCTTTACCTTCTTTACTGATCTGTACGTACTACGTCGAACGTCTACTGAATGTATTTTATATATCTTCGCTTTAGAGGGAAACCTCTATTGTTTGTCAAAGCGATCATATCGTAGAGTGAGATCTAAACTAAAGCAGTATAGCGCCAATTAATTTTGAGGGACAGTTCAAGTCCATGCCTCATTTGACATTCGATAACTATTAACTGAAACAGAATTAAATGAGTTTATGGTGGTAAACGAGTGGTAAAGGTGAAAATTTAACATTTAACAAGTACAAGAAAGTTAATTTATATTACTTGTGTAATAATTCAATTTTGATGTTTCATTTTTAATTTTTATAATAATTTATACCTAAATACAAAAACAGTTTTAATGTTGTTCTGGTTTAAAAAAGCAAATGCTAAAATTCATTAATCATCATATTGATTTCGATCTCAATGTCATGTCCGCCTTGGTAGCCAATAGTTACTATTTCTTTCGTGAAGGTCTACGGTGACATTTAAATAGTACGTTCGCACACTTTAGCTTTAAATCCATCTCCTCCCCCTTTGCAACAACTTGTAACACTTAATAAGATCTTCACTGACATCGTCATTCTGTTTTGACTGCCTCTTCCCTGGCAGACAAATTTCCTTCAGTTAAACAAAATAGTTTTCCAGTCGGAAGTTGTGAGGAATTGGCCGGTCAAAAAAAATACCTTACTAAAAAATTTACTTGCTAGCAAACACGTAATCCACGATTTGAATAGGGTGGTTTCATCGTGAGGGCTGATAGTAGAGAGCAACACTGTTTCATCGAAAATTACACCAAAATCATAGTCACTGCCAACATCAAATAAAAGCTGTAATTTTTAACAATATGACAAAACATCCTATTTTAAACGACAAACAGAAATCAAAACAAAACATAATTTATTATATTGTAAGAAAAATATTTCTGCGCATCGAATTGTAACTATACCGTCATACTATTTGAGTAAGATTTCATTCAAAGTTGTGATGAAAGTTCATAAATGATTTCAAACATTTTTTTTCAAATTTAATAAGTAGATATATTCTAATTAATTGAATATTTATTTCGAATTTGAATTTATCACCATCATCTTCCTTTACGGATTAGGCATATTGCCTGTTCAGCTCTGTCCATCTCATTCTTGGCCTTCCAATGTTTCCTTTTCCTCGCAGCTTATGATTCAGGGCTTGCACTGGAAGTCTGTCTTGCGGCATGTTTCCAATAAGTGCCACCCATTGCTGTCTGTACTTCTTAATTTTGTCATGTACTGTGTGAGTTTGAATTTAATTATACAATAATAATAGCAAAAATGTTACAATTCACATTTTTCACCAATCAATTTTCACCAATCCCCTTGCTTTATTTTCGCTAATATTACAATTGTGGAAATTCCCTATCCCACTAAAAAAAATTGTGAGTGGCCCCTACTGAAATTAGTGGCCTTCATCGGACACAGAGAGAGCGAATATCTCCGCAGCCCCCTGCAAACACGTCATCGGCGAGCTAAAAACCGGAACATCCGTGCAGAAACGTCACGCGGCTCGGCAACTTTCCCCGATGATTAATCAGTCGGCTTTTTTGTCCGGCCACAGAGATATTTTTTCTGTACCTGGCTATCGGATCAGATCTAGGCGTGCTAGGTGTGCGGCATGTAATCGCGCGCGCGTTCTAGGCGTGCGGCGTATTTGAATGCCTCGTACCTAGTTTTGCCTAGTGAGAATTACGTCGTGATTATTCTAAAAAAGAAGGTATTACACTGAACAAAAAATACGCGTGTTGCAATTTAGTGATTCTTATTCACGACAAAACATCCAGACACAAAAAATAATGTAAATGAAACAAAAAATAAAATATGCGAATCCGTATACAGTGTATTAATATTAGTGAAGTGCTTCTTCTTTGCTCTTCGATTCAGTACTTGCTCATTAAATCAAGCAAATACTATTTACAAAATCTATGCAAATATTCTTTATATTTTATTATGAAGAAAAATAAGATAAATTTTCTTCTTCTACAATTCTTTCAAAATATTGCAAAATTTCTTTCAAAAATAATCTGGCAAAATGCTTATCGGTGTGTATCGCTGAGAGATCTGATAAGCTAATGATAATTTGTAATAGTGCATAAAAGCCTCTATAAAAAGATGATTGATGATTCTAAAGACCCTTGATAAAATGGCTGGTTACCTATAAATAGAGAGGGACGCGACATCTGACATCACCTAGGATGGTGGGACCGACTGAGAAGGCTCAGATTTCCAACTAATGTTACTGCAATGCCTCTGATCGCGAGGTTATTGGGTTCGAGTACCGACGGTGTCAGATTTTAGATTCCAGATAGCTCGACCAAATTCAGTCGCGGTCTGCAGATCGGCGAGCGGTTCAGGTCCGTTTGTTAAGGTACTGCTCTGGCATGAGCCTAGAATAGATGGGAGAAATCACGGAAAATTAGCAATGAGAGCTGCATCAGAATTCTCCTCCAGACATTTCCATGATTTCTCCGATCAACACCAGGCGCATGCCGAAGCAGTACCTTAACAATCGGGTCACGGATACCACACATGTCCGGAGACCTGTCGGAAGCTTACAGAATGTCTCGATTAGGACGGTGCCCCGCCGGTGGGAGACACCTGGTTGGGGAAAACCCCACAAGCCGACGAGTAGGTCGACGCCGGATCTCGTCACACAGTGGGGAAGACCAGCGTCACCTCCTGTGGTAAAAACGTGCACTACACTTACTGCACTAATGGCATTAGCTGTCTCGACAGGAATAACTAATCAATCAATCAAAACAAAAAAAATCATCTAGACAACGGCTGAATTTTACCTAGTTAGTGTCAAAAATTCTGCCACTGTCGCGACTCGAACTCGAGGTCCTCTCGGTCAGAATCGATACGGACACGACGCTGACGCCCAAAGAGAGTAGGCAGATTTTGCCACCTCGAACGTTAAGCACTATCGATCATCTACGCATGCGCAGATGCACTAAAGTGATGCGAAACTTAAACTGCGCATGAGCGGAAGATCGATAGTGCTTAACGTTCGAGATTGCAAAAACTCCCTAATGTTCTTAGCCGGTAATGTTCAAAATAAACATTCAGTTAATTAAAAATATATATTCTTATTAAATTTGAAAAAAAAATGTTTAAAATCGTAATGAACTTTTATCTCAACTTTGAATGAAATCTTACTCTTATAGTACGACAGTACAGTTACAATTCGATGCGCAGAAATATTTTTCTTACAATATAATAAATTATGTTTGGTTTTGATTTCTGTTTGTCGTTCAAAATATAACGCTTTTTCATATTGTTAAAAAATAACAGCTTTTCATTCCGTGAAATTGGTTCGAGGCGTTAGTGCGTTGGGGGGAAAGCAACTTGGCCTGCGGGGCGAAGCGTGGCGGGGAGGCTTGGTGCCGAGGGCCTGCCGTGCATCTCGCGTGCTGGCTCGGGCGGGCGTGGCGCGGAGAAAGCGCGCGGGAGCACGCGAGGGCACGCCAGGGAAGCAGCCGCCGCCTCGCCCCGGGCGACGAATATGCGGCGGCCCGCCACGCCCACCTTGCAGCAGTTGGCCGGCGAATAAATAATACAAAATGCCGGCCGAGAAAACGCCTCTAGTTTCTTTTATATGGAATGCCGCCAACGACAAATCACCAAGAAACGAATAACAATGAGGGTAAAGCCGATCCGCGATGGCCGAGATCGTTAAGGCAGTCGTGTCATAGCGATCTCAGACCCGAAGATCGCGGGTTCGAGTCCCGAGTTCGAGGCCGAGAAAACGCCTCTAGTTCTTTTATTTGGATAACCGCCAACGACAAATCACCAATAAACGAATAACAATTAGGGTAAAGCCGATCCGCTGTGGCTGAGATCGTTAAGGCAGTTGTGTCATAGCGATCTCAGACCCAAAGATCGCGGGCTTGAGTCCCGGCCTCGGGCATGGTTGTATTGTGTTTGTCCTTTCACCCCCCGTCATCACCATATCATTACATAACGTTAATCTCAATAGTGATTGCTAATGACCTTGAAGTTAATGCGACCTAAAATAACAAAAAGAAACAACTGTAAAGGTGTCACAGGGCATCAATTGATGTCACTCCAGGGTTTCTGACTGAGTGGATTTAAAGTTCGAGTACTGACGGTGGCAGGATTTTCGACGAAGCTAGATAGGTCGAATTCAGTCTCTGTCTGGAGGAATATTCTAGCGGCTGGCTGCTCTGAACGGTAGTTTTCCGTGGTTTCTCCGGTCAATCCCAGGTGGATGCGAGAGCAATACCCTAACAAACGGGCCGCGCACGATTTTCTTCCTCTTCCTTGTCTTATTCTCGCCCCTTATACACGCTTACACTAACATGCACTACACTACCACATATGCCGGGAGTCCGGTCGGGAGCTTAGCGCTTGTCCCGGCTGGGGCAGTGCGCCGCTGGTGGGAGATATCTGGTTGGGGAAACCCTATTAGCCGGTGATAGGTCGGCGCGGGATTTCGCCATCCAGCGGGGAAGATCACCGCCCCCTCCCGACGATAAAGCCTGCACTATACGTACAGTACTAATGCGGTTGATCAGATAGAAATACACCGTTAATGTATACATTCAAAGAACGTCAACAATTTACTTTACTCACATTACGAATCATCAAATCTCTAAAGTAATTACTAAAAGCATTGGGGAATCCCTCTTAGATATCCACAGTTGTGAAAAAGCTTGAGTACACAAAGGTAAAAAGTTAGGAGGGGAAGGGCTTGTAATTTGTCTCGCATGTCGCACCTGAATCTAGTTTTCCTTGAGAGAGCGAGCGAGTTATGTTTTCGGCGCGTTAACTACGATGATCATTAGTGTAGTGCAGATATGTCAAACCGCTCCCGCACGAGCTACTTGCCCGCCTGTGGAGCCCGGCGCTTCTACGGGCAAGGGCAACTCCCCTGTATCAGTTCTCTCATCCCCTCCAAATCCCGAAAGTAGTGTACATGCCCAAGCAGTTTCCGGGCCAGCTTAGATGGCTCAGGCCTTCAATTGATGTCAGAGCAATGCCTGTGTCCGGGAGGTTCCAGGGTTCAAATGTCGACAATGGCACGATAAAACGCGATAAAACATGCACTGTTCTTACGGGGCTAATGATCTTAGCAGTTGACGCACCCGGAAACCCCAATGAATCGATCAATCCGACCGGGAGAGATGACTTAGTGCATCAACCTGATGTCACTGCAGTCCCTCTGACCGGGAGGTCCTAGGTTCGAGTCCCGACGGCGGCAGGATTTTCGACACTAGCTTGTCAGCTAGGTCGAATTCAGTCGCTGTCTGGAGGAGAATTCTAGCGGCTGGCTGCTCTGATCGGTAGTTTTCCGTTGTTTCTCCGATCAACACCAGGCGAATGCCGGAGCAGTACCTAACAAATGGGACACGGACCGCGCGCGATCTTTCCTTCCTCTTCGTTGTCCTATCCTCTCCTCTTACACACACACACTTACACTAACATGCACTGCACTACCACACATGCCGGGAGACCGGTCGGGAGCTTAGAGCTTGTCCCGGCTGGGGCGGTGTCCCGCTGGTGGGAGATACCTGGTTGAGGGGAAAACCCCGCTAGTCGACGGTAGGTCGGCGCCAGATCTCGCCATCCAGCGGGGAAAAGATCACCGCCACCTCCCGAGAAAAACACGCACTACATTTACGGGACTAATGAGCAAAGTAGTTGATGCACCCGGAAACACGAATCAATCAATCGATCAATCCGGATCCATATCGTATTGGACTTTCCAATTTTCGAGAATCGTTCCATTCCTGAAGTTTTGCTGTTAGAATTTCGTTCCGCTCTCTATAGAGATGAGCACAGCCAAGGCCCGCCTGAGGCGTTGGTCAGAGCCCCCTGGCTCAGCCCCCGCCCCCGCCGCCGCCGCTCCGCGCTGCGAAGGTGGCCGTGGCGGCGGAGAAAGTCCCCCTCCCCTCTGACCTGGGCACGGCCGTTGGCCACTTCCAAGAGATGCCCCGCGGCGCCGCAGCGTGGGTCAACGCCTGGTTGACTGCCCGGCGCGGCTTGGCTCGCGCGCTCCGCTTGTGGAGATGCAACTCGAAAGCGTAGGCCACCGCGGAGGCACTCAGTGTCTACTTGGCTGTCCGGGAGCCGCCGCGTAGTACATGTTTTTATCACGGGAGGTGGTTGATCGGTTGTTGTATCACGGGAGGTGGACCTCGCTCAGTGGTAAGATCCGGCGCAGACCTCCACGTCGACTTTACTGCGGTTTTTCTAACTTTTCCCCTCCAGGCCCTTCTTCATGATGGGATATGCCAGTATATGACCACAATGTTTTTAACACAACCATGGTTTTAACGTACACGGTACATTAAATTCAATGTACTGTAGTACGTTAAATCTACATTGATTTTAATTTACACATTAAATTTAATACACACGTACATTAATACAGTTTTAAATTTACGCGGTACATTACATTTAATGTAAAACTGCATTAAACAACATTACATTTAATGTACTTTCTGACAGTGTGGTTTCGCAACAGAACGTCACTAATCTCTAGAGACCGAATTTTTATGTAATTACTATTTTTTTGTCATTTCTACTTACCATTCTCAAAATTGTAATCTTGGCGAAATCATAGCCCTCCTAACACAATATTCAATTTTTTCGTTACATATTTTTGACATATTTAGTACTATATTACATATTTTTACATATTTTGCTGTTTTCACAATATATTTTCTTATTTTATCAATTTTCTTCTATTTAATTCAATACTTTTATGAACATATGTATTTTTTTAAAATCAGCATTATTCCTACATTAATGGGGAGATCTAGGTGTCCAAAGCATAATTGATACCGCGTTTTGTGATCTGTAATCTTAATTTGGGAGAAAAATATGCGATCACTGAAGTGTAACACTGATGCTACAGTGTATGTTGCTGGTCGTATATCTCGCCAGTTTCTGCGAATGGCTTCTATTGCGATTAGTCTGGCTGCTAAAATTACGGTCTTGGATTACAATAGATGAAGCTTTTACTACTGACAAGGAAGTTGTATGATGTAAAGTGAGCAGTTTTTCTAAATGTAATTTCTAGCTATGTGAATGGTTTTAATTAAAGAGTTTTAATATTACATATTATATCGGATTTTACATATTTATTACATATTCTTACTATTTTCATTACATATTTATGTACATATTTTGACACTTTATACTACATACATACTACATACTGCTACATACATACTACTCTATTTGAATGAATTTACTGTATCTGAAACTAAATTGAATAACTAAACTGGCGAAAAAATAACTGATACTAATTTGAATGTGAATAAGGTGAATATCTGAGCAATTAAAATATTTATCAAAGAAAATAATAAATTAATATTTAACTTTCTAACTAGTTTTTTTATAATTAATGTGTTTTTGTGTTTTTATAATTTTTCTATTTTTGAGTAATTGTATTGATTTGACCATTTCATTGATTAATGATTTCATAACTGTATACTGGCATATAATTAAGTTTCCATAAAATAATGCTATTAAAAGTCATGGTTTTTGAAAACGCAATATAACATGACCTGTGAACGTGTAATGTAAATGTACTAAAAGTTTTGTTAGTTTTATGTTGTTTTTTGTTATTAATGTGTTTTTTTAATTTCTGTTTTTGTAATTTTTTATGTTTTTGAGTAACAGTATTGATCTGATTGTTTCATTGATTAACGATGTCCATAATTGTATAATGGCGTATAATTATGGTTAAAGCCAATAAAATAACTATTCATTCATTGATTCACTTTATACTACATATTTTTTCCGGTTTCTGTTAATCTCTGTGTGTGCGTGTGTGCAGATGTTGGCGCTGTGGATGGCGGCGGCGGTGGCGGTGGCGTGGGCGGGCGCGGCGGCCGCCGAAGGTGGACGTGGACGTGGTGCGCGCCGTGGAGCTGCAGGCGGTGGAGCAGCCGGCGGCCTCCGCCCCGGACGCCCAGGCCCTCGACGAGCAGCGCGCGGTACGCTCACACCTCCCCCCCTCCCACCCACCCCCAACGCACCACGCCCACTCAGCCAGGGAGGCGACAGCGATGGCCATGTTTTCACCGTACAGACCCCCCCCCCGACAGCCTGTTTTCAGAACGTCCATGTTTTTTAATACAAAATCGACGACATTTTTTGAAGCCGATGTGTTTTGTTCCATGCTTTTACGTGCTTTACGATATTTTTAAATAAGAAAAGTCCATCATGACGAAATACCATATTTTATAATTATTTGTATATATTATATAATTTTTAGTTACAAAGTTAAATATTCTTTAGATGTCGTTGTCGATGAGACATTTATGTCGAGGTTTTAAAAACATACTTGAAAAACAATTGCACTGTCTTTTAATCGTAGATATTACACATGATATTTTTGGCCCATTATTGTTTATAGACAGTTTTTACTAAAAAACAGTTTTAGAACGAAACTTTTTTAGTAAAAACTGTCTGTAAACTATAATAGGCCAAAAACATAACGTGTTTTAAAAATATCTTTGATGAATTTAAGATCAATTATTTCAAGACGATGTTCTTTAACAAACATGTTTTCTTTTCGATGTTTTTACATGGTCGATATTTCTTCAGTGAATAAAGTCCATCAAAACAAAATTCAGTAATAATTTTTCAGATATACATAAACTGAATATTCTACAGACCAAAGTGACCAAAAGTAAAAAGTAAACGAATTGAGTTTTCAAGAAAGAAGTTAATTATTTTTTAATTATAAAACAAACAAACGTGAAACGAACCGAGACACAGAATTATGAAAAATTGTTTTTGATTCGGACAGTCGGGTAATGAAACAAAAATAAATTTAAAAAATTGAAAATTGAAATAATTGCAGTTTATGCATCAATTCAAAAGTTTGACTTATCCAAGAGTGCGAATTAAACAAGAGTTCGAATTATCCAAAAGCTTGAATTATCCAAATGTTAGAATTATCCAAATTATAGAATGATCAAAAAATTAGAACTAGCCAAAAGTGAGAACTGTCCAAAAATTGAATTATGCAAAATTTGAATTATCCAAAAGTTTCAATTATCCAAAGTTTGAATGAAGTAAAAATTTGAATTATGCAAAATTTTAAATTATGCAAAAGTTCAAATTATAAAAAATTCGAACTAATCAATAGTCCCTATTCTACAAAAGTAGGATTTGAAATATTTGGATAAGCATGGTGTTGCTGTCTTCCAGGTGGGCAAGCGCGGTCTGGTGGGCGAGGTGGGCAGCGCGCCGGGGGCGACGGCGGTCTCGTCCGTGAGTTCGAACTCCGGCGCGGGCGTGCAGCTGGCCCTGGGCGGCGGCCACGCCCCCGCCGCCGTGGCCCTGCAACACCACCACCAGCCCATCCCCATCTCGCAGACGGTGGAGGTCACCAAGCACGTCAACGTGCCTGTCGTGCGCTTCATCGGCGTCCACGTGAGTACCGCAGCAGGCCAAAGTCCAATTTGTTTTATTCTTAAGTGTGACTTATCCAGACGTTAGTATTTAAGTAGTGTAGAAGTATTGAAGTGGTGTTGAATTGTCGAAAAGTTTGAGTTATTCAAAAGTTTGAATTATCCAAAAGTTTAAATTATCCAAAATTTTAAATTATCCAAAAGTTTTGATTATCCAAAATTGTGGATTGTCCGAAAGTTTGGATTATCCAAAAGTTTGGATTGTCCCAAAAGTTTGGATTATCCAAAAGCTTGAATTATCCAAAAGTTTGAATTATTCAAAAGTCTGAATTATCCAAAGTTTGAATTATACAAAAGTTTGAATTATCTAAAAGTTTGAATTATTCAAAAGTTTGAATAATTGCTAGTGCTAAAAGGCAGACGATGCTCAAGAGTTTAGATAAATCTGTGGCAGCAAGAAAGAAACAAATACTTTCGTCAGACCGCTTTAGCTGCAATCTTTGAAAACAATTTTTTAAATGAGCAAAAAGGTTTGAAAAAAAGGTAGACAAAATAATAATTATAAAAAATATTAATGACAACCAAAATATGAGAAAATAATAATAAACGCTGTGTTTTAAGTGTGCAAAATAACAACATTTTATAATTTGCCATCTTTTAAAAAATATATCAAAAATCACAGATTTAGGGCCGGTTTCACCAATGCTTGTTAACCACGCTAACCGGATGTTAGGAGATTTTAACGGCCCGTTAGAGAAAATACGTGTTTCACCAAACTTTAACGCCTGTTAACTTTCCGTTAAAGTTAACGCGTGATATCTGCTCCGTTAGCAGCAGTTAACGCTTGGTTAGTGGGCAGCGCATCGGAAATATTGGGTTTCGGTTTCATCGGGCATCGCAGTTTCAGGAAAAAGGAAAGAGCTTTGCAGTATGTACTGGAAGACGACGACGAATTGGAAGCCTGGAAATGCCGTCTGTGCGTCCACGTGTTTTCAGGGAAAGAAGAAATTATTTTTATATTTATTTTTAGCACCATCCGTTTTTCTGCTCGTAATAATCTTATATTTGTGGAGCAAGTCTACAAGAATTTCTTTTTCTTCTGCCGAAAAATTGGCGGATCTGCTTCTTTTGACATGGCAAATTATAACCCACAAAACAACAAACTTGTACAAGCACCACAATTGACCACAATAGAATGGCAGAGAATGTGTATACTAGTATATACTGTGTTTTGTTTCTTTATTCTCTGTCTATTGAGAGCTCATTCTCCACAGAGTTTCCAGTTCACGGCCTTCTAAAAGCAAATATTCATGCATTTTGTACACCCATTAAAGTTAACTGGCGATTAGCTAACAGAAGCCGTGGAAACGTTGGTGAAACGGAACAATCTTAACGGGGAAGTTAATTTTAACGGCTCGTTTACTAACGTCACGTTAGGTGTATGTTGGTGAAACCGGCCCTTAAGCTTAAGCTGTAAGGACACAGTCCCGTCTTAAATTCCAAGCGCACGATAGTGCGAACGAAATTATGAAACAGTGTTGGGAAGTCAACGCCACCACGCCAAGAGTCACTTTCGCTGCTTCTCCAGGGCCATTGCTTTTATTCCAAGACATTTTCTCTTTCGAAGCACAGAACTGCTGGTCTTTGACCGTTTGCTTCGAAAGTTATATTCCTCCGCTGGCCGCAATACGCAGACGATCTCGCAAGAACACAAAATCACACATGGTTTAACGTACGCAGCTGCGATGTAGAAATCCGAAGGAAATTTGGAAGAATTGTGTTGTCTCTCGTGTCAGATGTTGCTTATCGGGTCGATTGTTACTTGTCACATTTGATGCCTGGGGATATGGTAGATAGAACGATGATGATAATGAGGGGTGAAAGGACGACACACACATGGAGACATACACAAATACACCCATGTCCAACCTCGGACCAAAGGGTCGCGGGACTCGAACCCGCGACCCTTTGGTCCGAGATCACCACGACACTCGTGCTGTAGCGATCACGGCCAAATGGCCGAAATATTGTTATATGTCGACCAAGTTGAGAATGATGTTTACAGGAGCGCGCCACAATCTGTGTTTACAGCCGAAGCGACAGAGACGGAAATACGAGGATACTCAACTCAAATTAAAAATGGTACCATGTCAAACTGTTGCGAAAAAAAATTGCGATTTATTTCGTCACAAATCTTATATATTTCCAATGAACATTTTAATTATATTTGGGCATGTCTGCACCTCATATTGGAAGAAATAAAATTTTATTTTTCTCTGCAGATTGATTGAAATTTTTGATCGAATTGTTTCGATGAGCAGAAAATTTGTAATGCAATATTCGTATAAATGATTAACTTGAGTATTTTCTCAGAATACATATCAAATCAAATTCTTCAGCAAGATGCAACTACCACCATAATGAAAAATATTTTAGATACTTATGACTATAAAGTTAATGTTTTAGTTCTTTATTGCATACCAAGCAAATCAAGTAAAGTATAAAAAAAGATGAATGAAGAAGAATAGAAAGTGTTCAAATTCAATAAGAACTAAAATTTCGATATAAAAAGAGTGTATTTTGATTCTATTCTTGTACTAGAATGGCAAAAAGTAAACAAAAAAATAACTTGACGTGAGAAAAATAAAAGCTACACCAATAAATATCTCGCTCCTCGCAACTGATGTTTAGCGAAACTGAGTGTACAGTCCCGTGTTTACACTGTTAGTTCCACGACGCGCCGCAATCACACCACCTCTATTTTTCGCTTGGTCGAGCTATATTATTATGAATAATAAAACGTATCCGATTTATTTATGACAATATTTTATTGCTCATATTTACACACAGAACACTGTGTGTCTATATGAACAATAAAGGATTGTCGTAAAATTGGATAAGTTTTATTATTAAGAATCATACACTGACAATCAGGAACAATTTTCAATTGGTCTACAAGCTTTATATTATTATTATTATTATTATTATTATTATTATTATTATTATTATTATTATTATTTATTACTATTCTTCTTCTTCGTCGGTTCTACCCCTAAGAGTTTGCCGTTTTCGATTTCCATATTTTTTGGTCATTCCATTGACCTTCTTCTAGTCCTTTCTCATTCATTACTTCCTGTATATACGTCTTCCAGGTCAAAACAGGTCTACCTCTTCTACGCCTCCTTTCAGGTATCCAGTTTAAATTTGAATTGGCCATCTCTCATTTTGCATCCTCTGACATGTCCGTACCATTGAAGAGCTTTATTTTCTAGTCTTCTGGTTATGGTTGTTTGAACCCCAGCTCTTTCCCATACCACTTCGTTTCTTATCTTGTCCAGCTTTGTTATCTGTAAAGATCTTCTCATGAAGTCGAGCTCTACTGACCGTATTCTGTCTCTACGGCGTTTGTTAAAGGCCACATTTCTGCACCATATAATACCGTGTGGCCCACCTAAGATGTTCCCTTCAATTTTCTCCTGAACCGTTGCAGATACTGAGATGCGGTTTCACTAAAACTACTATATGCAAGGGCACTATAATCATGCATAATATTATTCTATGCATTTTTTATTGCAGAGATATTGACCCCAACTTCGTTTTTTAAATGGAACCCTATAGATTTTTTAGCTCATCATAAAAGCGTGAAGAGACGAGTTCATAAATATGCACATGTCATATGTTACATAACAAAATTTTCGAGAAATTTAAGCGTTTTAAAGACGCACGCGACTGCTGGTTTCGTAATCTGAACGAGAAATTCCGGGTGATATGCGGCGAGGCCATTCCCTTTCGTTGCGTCGGCCCTGCGGGCGCGGTGCTGTAGTAAACTGGCCGGCAAGGTCCACCTAATCTTAAGCCCCTGAGTATTTTCTATGGGGAACGATAAAGACGAAGTTTACTCACAGTACCAACAACATTTGAAGATCTCAGGCGCCGTATTACAGCATCTTGTCATGCTATTTCACGTAAAACTCTAAATTCTGTTCGAAAGGTCTCATTATAAAGTGTCTTCAAATGTGTATATCCGTTGATTGTGCACATGTTGAGTACATGTTTTAAACCAAGCTATTTCTAGAATTGAATCTAGAATTTCTACAATTGCATAACCTTTTGTTTCTGTATTTTAAAGTATGTTTCTTACTTTATTTACACGATATTTTTGTACCGGCTGAGGTTTTCAGTCTTCAAAGAGTAAACGTTTGGTTTGTGACAGCACACGCATTTATTAATTCAGACATGTTCACTCTCCAATCTTCCCTTGCTTTCACTAAGGTTAATAATTCAAATATTTTCTCAAATCTGTAGTATTTCATGAATTAAAAATAGTACTTTATGGCGTACAGATTTGCTCAGAACATGGCTATGGGTGAATACATTGTCCTCCAGGGCTGAGAGGATGTAGTCTTAAGAGCATTCGCGGGTTTTTGTGAGCTCCTTTGCACATTGCATGACTACATTTACCGCAGGTCGACGCAAGGGAAGGGAATGGCCTCGCCGGCATATCACCCGGAATTTCTCGTTCAGATTACCAAAACCAGCAGTCGACGTGCGTCTTTAAAACGCTTAATTTCTCGAAAATTTTGTTATGTAACATATGGCAATGTGCATGTTTATGAACTCGTCTCTTCACGCTTGTTATGATGAGCTAAAAAAATCTATAGGGTTCCATTTAAAAAACGAAGTTGGGTCAATATCCTCTGCAATAAAAAATGCAATAGAATAATATTATGCATGATTATATGTGCCCCTTGCATATAGTAGTTTTAGTGAAAACCGCATCTCAGTATCTGCAACGGTTCAGGAGAAAATTGAAGGGAACATCTTAGGTGGGCCACACTGTATAATATTTTCCACTACACTGTGGAATATTCTTCTCTTTGTGTCTTGTCGTAGCACATTATTCCATATAAGGCTATGTAGAGCTTTGATTGCATTTCTGCCCATTGCAAGTCTAGTGGTAATATCTTCATCAACTTTCCCATCGTCAGTAATTATAGTCCCCAGATATTTAAATTTTGAACAGTTACTATTATTTATTATTAATTATACGATTTTATTTCAAGTATTAGAGCGCATATGACCTTGAACGTTTGTGGTTGGCAGGTGCCGCATCCGGTGGCCGTGCCGGTGCCCCACCCGGTGGCTGTGCCGGTGCCGCAGCCGTACGCAGTGCAGGTGGCGGTGCCGCACGCGGTGCCCGTGCCGGTGGTGCGCACCATCACCATCCCGGTGGAGAAGCCCGTGGCCGTGCCCGTGGAGAAGCACGTGCCGTACCCGGTGGAGCGGCCGGTGCCGGTGCCCGTGGAGCGACACGTGCCCGTGCCGGTGCCAAGCCCTACCCGGTGCACGTGCCCGTCTACAAGCATATCCACCACTACATCACCACGCACAAGGGAGGCTGGCACTAGGTACTACGTTCGATGAGGTTGCCTGTTGTGCGGTTTTTTTTCATCTCTGCCCGTCAAGCCACGATAGAATGTCACACGGCAATTTCGCGTGTTCTCAATCGTGCCTCTAGAAGGCGCACGTTCGCAAGCACTGCTTGATACGGTCGCGATCGTGCGGTATCTGGTGGCACGGCTCGGAACTCGCGAAATACCTTGACATATTCCATCGTGAGGACGAGCCTTCAGAGGCAGTTATAAAATCGCAGTATAGCAGTAGATAGGAGAACAATACTGTGAATACAGTGTATTGTTTTATTCATAAGCGAAGAAACAAACTTTCTTATTCTTTTCCTTCTTCTCGTTCTTTGTTTTCTTCTCTCTTTCTCATTCTTATTCATCTTCTCATATTACTGGTGTTATAAGAATTGATTTGACTCGTGCAGTAAATTACGCATTCCGTGATTGCATTTGATGTTTTAACATCGGTTTAATAGGCGAGGTGAATGGAGAAATAACTACTGCAGATGTTACGTTTTCATAAAAGATTTGTGTTGGAACTTTTGGACAAACTACTGCGTTTTGTAGTAAACATGGGCTCTTTTCAATAAATTAATGGATACATTTTTCTCATATTTGTAATTTTAAAGCATGTTTAGATATAGTTGCAATATTTACAATGCAACTTTTTTTGTGAATTATAAATTGAAATCATCAACTTTTATATTATCGTATTAATTTTTTACTTTTAATAGTCTCAACTAATCGGTACACTTTGTTCTTCTGTTGCAGGTCCTTCCTTGCTCGCGTTCCTCATTAGCATTTAAGTACTCCCAGAACTGCCTCTAGTATTAATATTAACACTTGTTACTTGTTATGTTTGCATTTTGTACAGTGTTATTCTTGTTATTTATAATGAAAATATATTTTATTTTATAACAAAAACAAAATGCATTTATTTAAAAAATACGTTTTCCCAAGTCAATTCGTAATCTAATTACGTTTCTTCATTTCTTTTCACAACAGATATTTCGAGAGACAGAGGAAATTAAGGGTGTCAATTTAATCAGGTGCGTTTGAAGATGTATTTTCCCACAAATTTTAACGAATACGAATGATCCAAATAATTTTTATTATCGTCAAACGCTGATTTATTGCTTCAGAGTTGGAGAGAGAAACGTACTCTTATATCATTAATTCAAAATTCCCCAACTAAGAAAGGATCGATATTTCCGCTTTCATAGGTAACATCATTATATTAAGAATAGTAAAACACTTAACAAAACAGGGATTAAGGGCGATATTAAAACAATTCATTAGTTGAATACAAACTCTTTCAGAATTGAAATGTTCGGTATGGGCCAAGCCGGAAAATGAAAGTTCAGAAATATACATAGAAATTGATAACTATCTGCCCTCTGTCTACTGTTTAGCCGCTAGTGTTGTTCTGCAGACGAACACGGGTTTTGTCAAAAACCAGTTTTTCGTTATCAACGGCCATAAAACTTGTCTTCCGACGTAACGCGTTAGACAAAGTGTTTTACTACATATCTGAACACGATTTATCTCCTTTTTTGGTATCAGAATCCCACAATAAGAGTTTTTGTCAAAAAATAATCGTCTTTTGCAGCAACATTAGCATACTTTCTCCGTGCTGTGTAAATAGTATGCGGGAATATAATAAAATTTCTAGCTTGTTTGCTGATGACGCTAGTTGTTACAAAGGAAGAAAATATTTCTTTCTATCAAATGTCAAAACGATACCTTATTTATTCAATTCACGTTAATTCAATGAAATAGCAAAAATAAGAATTATGGAGCTCAAGAAAACGTACATTTTACTTCTCCAGTAAAGACAGACCAGTTCTGTTACCACGGTAAATAAATAAAAACATGGATGTTTGGCTGAAGCAATTTTAGGCTAACGGAAGCAGAGAAAAACCTGTAGTACATTGACATGTAAAGCAAGAGTAGATCAGGTATACTAACAACGCAAGACGATTCGTAGATAAAATACACAAGAAGTGGAACTTCGTACGCGCCTAGAAATCACTTGTCACATCAATTACAAGCCATGTTATACGCAAGAGCCATGACACGGTGTTAGAAAATCTACCAAACCCAATGTTTCCGCAACAGCGTATGCTCACTTGAAGAATCCACATTTGCTTGTACAGCCGATAAATAAATCTGCTGCAGATGAATTACTACTTATCAAACGTCGCTGTCCGTTGGTCTCTCACTTGAGGTAATTTAAATAATAATGCTTCAAGTGCAAACACGAAGCAGATATATTGTTCGTGAAATCATACAACCAGAATCAATCGCCAAATGTTATCCTTCTTCGCTTCCGCGGATATTTCGTTCCTTACTTTCAAACCACAGATCAACTTGCTGAATCATATTCTCCAAGGTTTTTCCAAACTTCCAATATCCTTAAGTTGCTGCTAATTGGGTTTTAAATCAGAAGTTCAAATTAATATTTAATCGGCCTACAATCCGGCGTTCATATACTCGCACGAACACCATCCAGCCTCTCTCAACATTCTTGGATCGGTAACTGACATCCCTCAACTGTTCTTTGCCACGAGTTCATACGAGTCTTATAAAATTTATATTTTCGTATTGTAACTTAGAGATCACTTTTTATGATCTCCGGACCAGAGGAAGAGGTTTTGGGGAGGGGAAAAGCTTATTTCCTTCAAACTCAATACATTCCCTTAACGATCAATCACTTTATTTAAACGTTCATTCTTACTGCACAAAGCTGTTTCGCGGAGCAGCATACCTCCATTACTGAAAAACAAAAAGCAAAAAGAAATGTTAGTCTCCTCAGATGATTATGTAAGCTGCATTAATGAATGTACGTATAGTATACATGGTATATGAATTGCATTTAAACAAGTAAAATGAAAATGTTGGAAGATTGTTACTTATTTCAAATGTGTAGAGAAAATTAACGGAACTAGAATTGCAAAAGTCTACAGAGAACTTTCCAGTCATTTCGTATTTTTATTTCTTAGTGCGCTCTAACTGACCATCCACATGAGTTGAACACGTTTAGTGTTATTTAAATACTTGTTTTATTTACACATTCAGTGGAACATGATTCCTAGGTTACCGATACTCTCCTTTGGAAATAACGAGAGCGGTTTTGCACATTTCTAACTTCTTGATCTTCACACTTATGAATTAGGTGATATTGAACGTAAGGAACGAATAATGCTAGAGTTCAAAAAGTGCTCTTGCGCACTGGTGGGACACCTAAAGCAATGTAACAAAATAAGTTGTTAGGAAGTTGTTGAAGAGACAATACTTTATTGCAGATTCGTATTAACAGTTTCCCCACCCGAAAGTTAGGAACAAACCATTTCATATAACTACCCCAAACTCAAAATTTAATAGCGTAAAAATTGGCGTTTTTAAGAAGTGAAAGCAAAAAATTGACGCGGATAATTTTCTATAAAATATTAATGTTCTTGCTAACTTTCAATGGAGTTTCACTGCCATTTCTTCAAATCCGATAATAATGCAAATATTGACATAAATTATTTTCACAATTTCACGGTTTTTACTTTTAAACTATTAGTAAAGGAATCAGATTGATATCTCCATTCTTGGCTGACATATTTAAAAAGCATTAATTCATGGTTTCAAGGCATTAAAACAACACGAAACTATTTCTCTGACCGGGTCAAACTTCTCGTAATAACACCAAAGTGTGTTCAAAATTTGCAGCTTTTTATATAAAAAGGACTGCTGGCCAAATAATATGAATATTTCCACTTTTTCGAAAATCATTTACAAAAACATTAAATAACGGAGAACAGGGCTTTTAAACGACGCGACGATTTAAATGTTTCTAAAAAAGAACCATCAGTCTTTTCTCTTCTCGTGCGTTAACCGTCCATATCTTACAGCATTCCCACGGGTACAAAAGAAAACTTTTATTAAATGCAGCTACCCAGTTCGAGGGAGTATCAGCTCCTCTGATGAACTGCCATCTACATGCGTTTCTTTTAACTAGATCTACGCGCAATGGAACGTGAGCGGTAGACAGGGAGCATTCAGATGAAGGCAGTTTGAACAGCTAGAGAACAATGAAGTATCTTGACGTGGACTAGCGGAAGGTCTTGCGAAGGGGCATAAATCAATCAACAGGACTTTTCCTCTGATCCCTTTGCAAGTCAACATATATACTGTAATTTGTTGTACGTTTCATTTGAAGTAGTTTAGGCAATACACATTTTGGGTATCAGGCAATACACATTTTAGGCAATACACTACATCACGTCTTCCTTCTTCTGAAGACAATGCAGGAGCAACCGTTTCAGTTACGTGGCTCGTAGTACATGAGGTCAAGTTACAAATGCGCTAAAACGGCCTTCTTCACTCTAGTTCGGTGGTGCCAAGGTCTTCTACTGGCGGCAGTGGCACGCGTCATGGTACCGCAGCATGCCACGAGCTTCTCTGCGCAACTAGCGTCGGGAAAGGAAACTATTAGTAACCCCGCCGTTTTACAATAGGGATGGGTTGTCTCTGGTGGCGGGGTAATGAACTGCGTGGAGGGGCGATTTCGTCGTGGCACTCGTGCTACGGAGTCCCGCTCGTGGCATCGACCTTGACAACACTGATCTAGGTGGTTGTGCTTAGCACGAGAAATGTGACTCACCAGCGGGATGCCCTTGGCGTAGCACTGGAAGGCTCGCACCGCCCCGCTACACTTCTCGTCCCCGTCCGCATATTCTGCAACAAGCGCCGTCCACTCACCACCACACACTACACTCACTCACCCACACCCTCAGCAAATTTCTTTTTTAACATGGAATATAAGCCTTGTTTGTAGAAGCTTACTGAGTAAAAATGGTAAAATTATGTTATAGGGCTGATTATTGCCACGAAGTACATCGATGGGTTTATTGTTTGTCGTAAGATTAATATTTTTAATATTTTTTTTTTATTATTGAAAAAAATTATCCCATACATATGTATTCTGTTACACACATGTATAATTATTAACAAGAAACGGAGAAAATAAGCTTATAAACTGATAATAATTATTGTAATAAAAACTACCTGTAAATGTTAATAATCAATATAAAAAACTAGTCCTTCCCTCCAGTTCAGTGAGAGAGTATTTCGTGGTTTCGGGTTTAATCAACTACTTTGATTGTCAGTCAATAGTGAATTTTCATTCTGTGGGCCTTCCTCACAACCATACATGTCCGGAGAGCAATCGTGAGATTTTACTTGGATAGGAAAAACTCCCCTAGCCGTCGTGCAGATTGGTGCCAATCTCACCATCAGTGTGGGAAGTTCACCGCCACCTTCCGCGATTAAGACATGAACAACATTTACGGACTCACTCACGGCCGTAGAAGTTGACGTGCCCGGAAACATGAAATAATGGACTAATCAATCAACAGGAAAACACATGTATAACATGTACGAGACTAATGGCCTTAGCAAATGCGCCTGGAAACACGAAATATCAAGCAATCAACCAGGAAACAAAATGCACAACTCGTGCGGGGCTATTGGCCACAGAAGTTGATGCGGCCGGACACTGGAAATAATCCATCAGTCAATCAACCGAGATACAAGATGCACAACACGTTCGGGTCTAAGGACCATAACAGACGACGATCTCGGAAACAGGAAATAATCGAGCAATTAATCTACAGGGAAACAACTTTGTATAACTCGTAAGGGAATAGTGGCCTTAGCACTTGACGTCCGGAAACATGAAAATTGACCAATTAACTGGAAAGAACATGCACATGCACAAAACGTATGGTACTAACGATCATCTCCGTTCACGTGCCCGGGAACACCGGAGAGTTTTTGCACGCCATACCGGACGCACTATCGATCTTCTGCACATGCGCAGTTCAGGTTTCACATCTCTTTTGTGCGTCTGCGCATGCGCATAAGGTCGATAGTGCTGCCCGCTATTATAGGCTTGCAAAAACTCTTTACCGAACAAGCGATCGACGTTATTTCTCGGGCGGTTTCGTTACCTTCCTCGGAGCACTGCTTGGTGTTGGCCTTCCAGGCGTCGGCGCTGACGGCGACGCCGATGGCTTTGGCTTCCTTTGAGTCCGTCCGCCGCCGCGTCCACCCACCGCCCCGCCTCCGCCGCCTTCACGCGGTTGCTCTCGTCCAGCTGCGCATCACACACACACACACACACACACACACACTCATGTTTTATTTATTCCAGGTGGAAATCAGTGGCGTAGCGTCAGGGGGGGCTAAGATGCTGAGCATCCCCACGTGAAATATTAATCAAAGAAGCCTAAATATTGTATTCCAAGTGAGTAAAACACGTTCAGCGAAACACGTTTTGTATTAATTTTAAAGTGATTCCTATTATTGAATTCCGCGCGTTTATACAAGCTGGCCTCTGATTGCTTGGACGCTAAAATGCTTCTAGCGTCTGCCACGAGATTGCGATGAGCGTGCACAGACGCGAGCTTCTCCCCTCCCCTCTTCACGCCCTGCCCCTCGATTTTCGAGTCCCGAAATCTAGCATACGGCCAGTATAGGGCTGCGAAAAGTCTTATGAGCAAGTTGCTCCTTTGTGCACGAGAGCACAGAAAAGACACTTGAGGTTGTCAGAGAAATATTTTTCTTTCTCACTCGTGATTCTGTGCTTGGTCATGGGCACAAACAGTAGGTAGATATAGTGCTCGCCTACTAAATTCTCTATTAATATTAAGAAGTTGAATTCGTACTTAAATATATTACATTTTATTTTGGTTCGAAATATATCAATTCACAAGTTATTTCATTATCAATCGCGCATGAGAACTAAAGCGGAGCTATTTCATAATTTGCTTTCAAGAAGTCTCCTGACATAAATCTCTTGAAGTAGTGTACTACGCCACTGGTGAAAATAGTTATTTGTGTTATGTTAACCTTGTATTAAAATATGTATGGAGAATCGTGAGGGCAGGACAATGAAAAGTGTTTTTTACACTGCCAATTATTCGGTGTGCTTTAGGGATGTAGTTATTTGTACTTAATTGACGTATGCAATATCCATTATAAATATGAAGAGTAAGTGTATAATGTATAATATTACATATATCAATTAGTGTACACATAACTTCAGCCATGAAGCAGGCCAAATAAATTGCTGAAACGTTGGCACTGTAAAAAGCCAGACTATTATTGATCTATCCTCACGATTACAAATACTACAGAACATGATACGAATGGTAAAAATGATATATTTTGCCTGTAGGAAAGCTTGCGACATGAGGCCGGCAGGTCGAGTATAGCAATCTTATGATCAAAATAAAATCATTTTTACCGCTGTGCCATACAATATTTTTAATGCACCCTTACTGGCTTTAATGTTATTTTTATTCGTGTATACAATTACTTAATGATCGTTAAGGTAAGTAGTAGCTTATGCGGTCAGATGAAAGTATTTTGTTTTATTTGTAGAATTCACAGATTTATCTGAACACTTGAGCATCGTCTCAATTTTAGTACAAAATTGAACTTTTAGCACTGTTTTTTTAAATTTTTTAATTTAAACAAATGTATTTCTTCTTGTTCGACAATACAGGCTTTCATGGATTTTCATAATTAAAATCAACAAATGACATTAAAACTGTCTAAAATAGTATGAAATGTAATACATAATGTTGAATAGTGAAATACGTGAAATGCAAGTAAGTGTTTTTGAAAACGAACGGCGTCAGGAGCGAGTTCTCAAACTTGTAGGTATACAACAAAGCAACATTAAAAGTGTTGCATTCGTGTTGCGGTGTGTAGCGTTCACAGAATTTCAATTATTATTTTTTTAATATATTTATTAAATGCAATAAATAACATTAGTGAGTTAAGGTTCATTCTTGCCAATTTAGATAGTTCACGATAATGGATACATAAGCCTCAAATTTGAAGATATGGCAATTTTTAATAAGTTATCTGTTTAATTTAATATATGAAAAATAATGTTATTGGTTAATTTCCCATAAAACTAAGAATGGATAAAGTTTTTAACTCTTTCGTTATTTTAAAACTTTTCATTGGTAAGTATATTTTTCTAAAAATGAAACGAGTTGGATTCATTTTTACTTACATACAAGAGCCTCAGAATAAATGCTTCTGTAGAATATGAGAATAGAATTACTGGTAAAATTTCGGTAGAATATGCTACTTTTTGTAAATGAACTTGTGGTGAGAAATTTTTATAACGAAGTCATATGCATTTATAATTTGGCCTTTGCCCCTGATTTGTAGGCAACTCAATACGCACAATTGTTTGGCGGTTACCTTACGCTGTTATTTATCCATGTCATTCAGAAATTTCGTATTCCATTCGAACACGAGTGCACGAAGGAGCATGCACCAAGGCAAATATTTAATGTGTAACTTGGTTATATGAAAAAGGAGACAAATATAACATGTGTAACTTGGTTGTATCAAATTTACCACAAATATCCCACTGGTGAAAAGTGATCAATTTCCACCGCCTTACTTTCCTAAGTTCCTAACATTTATTCTGATGATGTGATTTTGTAAGGTAATGATGTGACAAGTTAATTCCCTATGCCACCAAATCTTCCGATAGTTTAATCTTTGTATACATCATACTCATCATCGTCCACCCTTTTCTTTTGTAATGAGTCAAGAGCAATCTAATCTTCCTTTAAACACCTTTTTCATCCCTAACACATTGGACATGTTTCCATTCATGTTATGGTTATCTATGCACATATTTTTGTGTTCAAAAATTTGGAGATTGTTGCACAATACTTACTATTCCGTTAGCTCGTATCAAACAATCCATGAAACACTGTGGAAAACAAAAATTGTTAACATTGGAGAGATTGATAAATGTTTATTCAAACTTTAAGTAATAAGAATGGGAAAATGTACTTACTTTAATTTTACTATCTTGTTTTATAATATATTCTCGAAAGCTGTCCAACTGCAAGCGAAATCAACTTTATAAAAGAAAACAAATTTTTCATAAATCGTGAAACATAATCAAATATTGTAATGCAGTGACACCTCTCTGAAAGACCACAGTCTATTAAACGAGCACCCCTCTCTTAACGACCGTCTTTTCTTGAACGGAAATCCTAAATCCCTTATATGTATGTGAATCTTGTCTGGTCAACAGACCACCCAATCTCGCCCTCCACTGACCAGCTCCCAATTTCCTATTTTATTCCTTTTAGGACACAACTTTCACGAAAATGTTAAGAACACAGACTCCGAATTTTAAAAAGAATTGGAATTTACGTTATAAGGGCATTCGCGTGTCATACACCTGAGTCCTGAGGAAATCGGATGGTGGACGGGGGGATTCCGGGAAATCACGTGACACGATATTGTGACAACTGATATGGCGTCATGGCTACCAACTCTATTCAATTTCATTTATTTTTTTGACGGCAGTTATGAATAGAGACCGGAAAAATATGTAGTATAAAAACGTCAAAATATGTACATAAATTTGTAATGAAAATAGAAAGAATATGTAATAAATATGTAAATTCGGATGTAGTATGTAATATTAAAATACACTAATAATAAAATATATTACGTAATACGAAATTCGATTGATAAAAACTGCTCACTTCACATCATACAACTTTCTCGTCAGTAGTAAAAGCCTCATTTATTGTAATCCAGGACCGTAGTTTAGCAGCCAGACTAATAGCAATAGAAGCCGCCATCGCACAAACTGGCGAGATCTACGACCAGCAAACATACAGGTAGCATCCTCATCGAAGTGTTAAACGTCAGTAATCGCATTTTTCCCCCGAAAATTAATGTCACATATCACAACACGCAATGTCAATGATGCTTTGGACACCTAGATTTCCCCAATAATGAAGGGGAAAATGCTGATATTTAAAAAAATACATCTTTTCGTAAAAAATATGGAATTAAATAGAAGAAAATTGATAAAACAAGAAAATATATTCTGAAAACAGCAAAATATGTAATATAGTACTAATATGTACCGAAAAATTGGATATTGTGCTAGGAGGGCTATGATTCGCCAAGATTACAATTTTGAGAACGGTAAGTAGAAGACAAAAAATATGTAATTACATAAAAATCGGTCTCTCGTTATGAAAGATATCTAACCTTTAATTTTTTGAAATAACAGTCTTCCTTACCTTACCTTCCAGGAAGAACATCTAGTACGGTAGTATATCATGTCGTAAGTCAGGGTTATCGACTTGCCCCCTAACATACGTTTGGACTGCGTTCTCTAAGTCGCATTTTCCTAAATAGGCAATGTCTATCTTAATAAACCATATTTTATAACAAAATTCCATCTATAAAGCAAAAAGCATCTATAAAGCATCTATTATTTGTTTCATGCAACCAACAGTGACCGCTTAATGCAGGTCTATTGTCCTTTATTAACATTTATCATTATTCAATACACTGAGTGCCATTTGAATATGTACAGACAAGAATCACGCAGGCTCTTATCGTTAGAGACTTTTTGCAGAGCGGGAAGTATCTTAACGTAAACCACTTTTGTTTTTGCGCATGCGCAACCTCGATCTGAGCATGCACAGAAGTTCAAACATGATGTTAGCTAAGGTGCTTCGCGCTGTGAAAAAAGTCTCTTACTTGTAGCTGGTGGATTCAGTTCCCCGTTTTGAGATTCAAATTCTTTGCATATTCGATTTTCAGATTTTGCTGGTTGTGTGTGCTCACGGCGAGCAATTAAAAAAATTCTGTGCTGCACCGCATCAGTTGGTTATTTTGTTTTTCGGACGTGTCAATTTTTTTTTTGCGTTTGGCGTCTGTAGTTTCCCCTCCTTCCCCCCCTCGAGACGGTGAGGTCCGGCGCCGACCTACACGTAGGCTTTGAGCAGTTTCTCCTCCAAATGAATTTCCCTGCGGGGGCACCACTAGGACAATATCTACACTCCTCGCCCATCTGCAGACATTTGTGGCAGTGTAGTGCATCTGTGTCTGTGTAAGTCGCAGGTAAATGTAAGTGAATGTAAGGGTGAAGATAGGACTAGGGAGAGGAAGGAAAGATCGTGTGCGGCGCTTGACCCGTTTGTTAGTCACTGCAGTGACATCAGGTTCCCCAACCAGGTATCTTCCATCCGCAGGGTACGCCCCAGCCGGGACAAGCTCTAAGCTCCGCCGGCCTCCAGCATTCGTGTTAGTGTAGTGCATGTAAGTGTAAGTGTGAGCCAGTAGGGGTGAGATATGACAAAGGCGAGGAAGGAAAGATCATGGGCGTTCCCGTTGCCCGTTTGTTAGGGGACTGCTTCGGTATTCTCCTGATATTGATGGGAGAAACCTCGGAAAATAACCTATCAGGACAGCTGGCGTGAGAATTCTCCAAACAGTAGTTGAAATGAACTTAGGTATAAAGTTACCTTAAAAAAACAGTCACCGTCGGTACTTAACTCTAGGATCTCCCGATCAGAGACGCTACAGTGACAACAGCGGTTTCCCGGAGCCATTTCAGGCAGTCAGCATATTTGAATTATTGCGCCTCCACAAGCAAAAAAAGCATGGGTTTTGCCAAAATCGAAAATGTTCGACAGGAGAACCGATTGCACCAGACTATCTCAATGAACGATAAGAGTTTATGCAACAGTAGCTTTAGATCAGGGGTAAAGATAGGGAATGAAATATATTCATGCAAAAAAGAATACCTTAATTGTAAACTACAATGTCTTTTCTTTGTAAACGTCGATATTCCAAAATTCTAGAGATAGTACGTAAAATTCTGAAATTGGAAGTTTCCAAGCATTAGATTGATATTTTATTACCTACGTAAATATTAAGTATTGTTAGCTTGCCGAGATTACGTGCTTACTTTTTTTCTCTTTTCTTTTAAAGTAAATGTTTTTTCATATATTTCAGCACGATGTTATAAATCTTTATAATTATTATCAAACATTGTAAAAACGAAGGCCAGTCCAATCATACTGTAATTAATGAATTATATTTTGTTTAAATAATTTTGTTTGGTGTATTTAATTCTATTTCAATATACACGAACACTATTCACAAGTTTTAAACAATATCCAAACGTACCCAACCTATAACAAGAATCTCTCTACGAACGACACTCCACCTTCTAAATCAGGAAACTTCTCTTACACTCCTTCA
>JAHLJT010005437.1:82163820-82200806 GCA_031308135.1 Acheta domesticus | reverse complement strand
CATTTTCCATAAATCGTTTGTGATTTGTGAATTTTTGCTGTTAAATTTCGTTCACGAAGACACGCCCACGGCCGCCTCGCAATAAACAATGCACTGTTCTTAAGGGGCTGATGATCTTAGCAGTCGACTCACCCGGAAACCCCAATGAAACGATCAGTCGGGATCCATATCGTATTGGACTTTCCAATTTTCGAGAATCGTTCCATTCGCGAAGTTTTTGCTGTCAGAGTTTCGTTCCGCTCTCTATAGAGATGAGCACGGCCACTGCCCGCCTTCTGCGATAAAACATGCACAGCTCTTTCGGGGCTAATAATCTTAGCGTTGCCTTTAACCTCAATGAATCGATCAGTTCGGATCCAGATTATACTGGACGTTCCATTTTCCATAAATCGTTTGTGAATTTGTGAATTTTTGCTGTTAAAATTTCGTTCACGAAGGCACGCCCACGGCCGCCTTCGCAATAAACAATGCACTGTTCTTAAGGGGCTGATGATCTTAGCAGTCGACTCACCCGGAAACCCCAATGAAACGATCAGTCGGGATCCATATCGTATTGGACTTTCCAATTTTCGATGAATCGTTCCATTCGCGAAGTTTTGCTGTTCCGCGAGTTTCGTTCCGCTCTCTATAGAGATGAGCACGGCCAAGGCCCGCCGGAGGCGTTGGTCAGGGCCCCTGGCTCCGCCCCCGCCCCCGCCGCCGCCGCTCCGCGCTGCGAAGGTGGCCGTGGCGGCGGAGGAAAGTCCCCCTCCCCTCTGACCTGGGCACGGCCGTTGGCCACTTCCAAGAGATGCCCCGCGGCGCCGCAGCGTGGGTCAACGCCCTGGTTGACTGCCCCGCGCGGCTTGGCTCGCGCGCTCCGCTTGTGGAGATGCAACTCGAAAGGCGTAGGCCACCGCGGAGGCACTCAGTGTCTACTTGGCTGTCCGGGAGCCGCCGCGTAGTACATGTTTTTATCACGGGAGGTGGTTGATCGGTTGTTGCATCACGGGAGGTGGACCTCGCTCAGTGGTAAGATCCGGCGCCGACCTCCACGTCGACTTTACTGTGGTTTTTCTAACTTTTCCCCTCAAGGCCCTCTTCATGATGGAATATGCCAGTATATGATCACAATGTTTTTAACACAACCATGTTTTAACGTACACGGTACATTAAATTTAATGTACTGTAGTACGTTAAATCTACATTGATTTTAATTTACACATTGAATTTAATATACACGTACATTAATCTCATTTTAAATGTACGCGGTACATTAAATTTAATGCAAAACATACATTAAACTACATTAAATTTAATGTACTTTCTGACTGTATTTCGGAACAGAACGTCACTAATCTCTAGAGACCGAATTTTTATGTAATTACATATTTTTTGTCATTCTACTTACCATTCTCAAAATTGTAATCTTGGCGAATCATAGCCCTCATAACACAATATTCAATTTTTTCGTTACATATTTTTACATATTTAGTACTATATTACATATTTTTTACATATTTTGCTGTTTTCACAATATATTTTCTTATTTTATCAATTTCTTCTATTTAATTCAATACTTTTTATGAACATTTTTTTTAAATCAGCATTATTCCTACATTAATGGGGAAATCTAGGTGTCCAAAGCATAATTGATACCACGTTTTGTGATCTGTACCCTTAATTTGGGAGAAAAATATGCGATCACTGAAGTGTAACACTGATGCTACAGTGTATGTTTGCTGGTCGTAGATCTCGCCAGTTTTTTGCAATGGCTTCTATTGCGATTAGTCTGGCTGCTAAAATTCGGTCTTGGATTACAATAGATGAAGCTTTACTACTGACAAGGAAGTTGTATGATGTAAAGGGAGCAGTTTTTCTAAATGTAATTTCTAGCTATGTAAATGGTATTTAATTAGAGAATTTTAATATTACATATTATATCGGATTTTAAATATTTATTACATATTCTTACTATTTTCATTACATATTTACGTACATATTTTGACACTTTATACTACATACATACTAAATACTACTACATACATACTACTCTATTTGAATGAATTTACTGTATCTGAAACTAAATTGAATAACTAAACTGACGAAAAAAGAACTGATACTAATTTGAATGTGAATAGGTGAATATCTGAGCATTTAAAATATTTATCAAAGAAAATAATAAATTAATATTTAACTTTTTAACTAGGCTTTTTGTAATTGATGTGTTTTTGTATTTTTATAATTTTTCTATTTTGAGTAATTGTATTGATTTGACCATTTAATTGATTAATGATTTCTATAACTGTACACTGGCATATAATTAAGTTTGTATAAAATAATGCTATTAAAAGTCATGGTTTTTGAAAACTCATTGTAACACATGACCTGTGAACGTGTAATGTAAATGTACTATAAGTTTTGTTAGTTTATGTTGTTTTTTTGTAATTAATGTGTTTTTTTAATTTCTGTTTCTGTAATTTTTTATGTTTTTGAGTAACAGTATTGATCTGATTGTTTCACTGATTAATGATGTCCATAATTGTATAATGGCGTATAATTAAGGTTAAAGCCAATAAAATAAATATTTATTGATTCACATTATAGTACTTTTTTTTCGGTGTCTACTAATCTCTGTGTGTGTGTTGTGTGCAGATGTTGGCGCTGTGGATGGCGGCGGCGGTGACGGTGGCGTGGGCGGCGCGGCGGCGCCGCCGAAGTGGACGTGGACGTGGTGCGCGCCGTGGAGCTGCAGGCGGTGGAGCAGCCGGCGGCCTCCGCCCCGGACGCCCAGGCCCTCGACGAGCAGCGCGCGGTACGCTCACACCTCCCCCCCTCCCACCCACCCCCAACGCACCACGCCCACTCAGCCAGGGAGGCGACAGCGATGGCCATGTTTTCACCGGACAGACCCCCGGACAGCCAGTTTTCAGAACGTCCATGTTTTTAATACAAAATCGACGACATTTTTTGAAGCCCATGTGTTTTGTTCCATGCTTTTACGTGCTTTACGATATTTTTAAATGAGAAAAGTCCATCATGACAAAATACCATATTTATAATTATTTGTTTATATTATATAATTTTTAGTTAAAAGTTAAATATTCTTTAGATGTCGTTGTCGATGATACATTTATGTCGAGGTTTTAAAAACATACTTGAAAAAACAATTGCACTGTCTTTTAATCGTAGATATTACACATGATATTTTTGGCCCATTATTGTTTATAGACCGTTTTTACTAAAAAACTGTTTTAGAACGAAACTTTTATAGTAAAAACTGTCTATAAACTATAATGGGCCAAAAATATAACGTGTTTTAAAAATATCTTTGATGAATTTAAGATCAATTATTTCAAGACGATGTTCTTTAACAAACATGTTTTCTTTTCGATGTTTTTACATGGCCGATATTTCTTCAGTGAATAAAGTCCATCAAAACAAAATTCAGTAATAATTTTTCAGATATACATAAACTGAATATTCTACAGACCAAAGTGACCAAAAGTAAAAAGTAAACGAATTGAGTTTTTCTCAAGAAAGAAGTCAATTATTTTTTAATTATAAAACGAAACAAACGTGAAAGGAACCGAGTCAGAGAATTATGAAAAATTGTTTTTGATTCGGACAGTCGGGTAATTAAACAAAATTAAATTTAAAAAATTGAAAATTGAAATAATTGCAGTTTATGCATCAATTCAAAAGTCTGACTTATCCGAGAGTTCAAATTATCCAAGAGTGCGAATTAAACAAGAGTTCGAATTATCCAAAAGCTTGAATTATCCAAATGTTAGAATTATCCAAATTTTAGAATGATCAAAAAATTAGAACTATCCAAAAGTGAGAACTGTCCAAAAATTGAATAATGCAAAATTTGAATTATCCAAAAGTTTCAATTATCCAAAGTTGAATGAAGTAAAAATTTGAATTATGCAAAATTTTAAATTATGCAAAAGTTCAAATTATAAAAAAATTCGAATTAATCAATAGTCCCTATTCTACAAAAGTAGGATTTGAAATATTTGGATAAGCATGGTGTCGCTATCTTGCAGGTGGGCAAGCGCGGTCTGGTGGGCGAGGTGGGCAGCGCGCCGGGGGCGACGGCGGTCTCGTCCGTGAGTTCGAACTCCGGCGCGGGCGTGCAGCTGGCCCTGGGCGGCGGCCACGCCCCCGCGCCGTGGCCCTGCAACACCACCACCAGCCCATCCCCATCTCGCAGACGGTGGAGGTCACCAAGCACGTCAACGTGCCTGTCGTGCGCTTCATCGGCGTCCACGTGAGTACCGCAGCAGGCCACAATCCAATTTGTTTTATTCTTAAGTGTGACTTATCCAGACGTTAGTATTTAAGTAGTGTAGAAGTATTGAAGTGGTGTTGAATTGTCGAAAAGTTTGAGTTATTCAAAGTTTGAATTATCCAAAGTTTAAATTATCCAAAATTTTAAATTATCCAAAAGTTTGGATTATCCAAAAGTTTGGATGTCCAAACGTTTGGATTTATCCAAAAGTTTGAATTATTCAAAAGTTTGAATTATTCAAAAGTTTGAATAATTGCTAGTGCTAAAAGGCAGACGATGCTCAAGTGTTCAGATAAATCTGTGACAGCAAGAAAAAAAAAAGTACTTTCGTCAGACCGCTTTAGCTGCAATCTTTAAAAACAATTTTTTAAATGAGCAAAAATGTTCGAAAAAAGGTAGACAAAATAAAATTATAAAAAATATTAATGAAAACCAAAAATTACAAAATAATAAAAAAACGCTGTGTCTTTAAGTGTGCAAAATACCAATATTTTATATTTTGCCATTTTTTAAAAAATACATTAAAAAATCACAGATTTAAGCATAGGTTGTATGGCACAGTCCCGTCTTAAAATTCCAAGCGCACGACAGTGCGGACGAAATTATGAAACAGTGTTAGGAAGTCAACGCCACCACGCCAAGAGTCACTTTCGCTGCTTCTCCAGGGCCATCGCTTTTATTCCAAGACATTTTCACTTTCGAAGCACAGAACTGCTGGTCCTTGACCGTTTGCTTCGAAAGTTATATTCTCCCCTGGCCGCAATACGCTGACGATCTCGCAAGAACAGAAAATCACACATGGTTTAACGTACGCAGCTGGGATGTAGAAATCCGAAGGCAATTTGGAAGAATTGTGTTGTCGCTCGTGTCAGAAGTTGCTTATCGGGTCGATTGTTACTTGTCACATTTGATGCTGCCTCATTGTTAGAGATTTTTACTTCACAAGTATGTCTTGCGCATTGGGGCTTAACATGAATTTGAATATTATTATTATTATTATTATTATTATTATTATTATTATTATTATTATTATTGTTCCTACACCTCACGACTAAGATGTGAGTCGGCTCAAAATAATATCTGCTCCAGGTTTGAATCAGCTACCTAAGGAGCAGATCTAGGGACTGCCGGTGCCTCTACAATACTTTGCGCAAAATGTGAGCTGTTGCAAATAAAGCAATTTCTTGTACTTCCCAGTCTTCTGAATGACCTGGGAGTTTATCCAAGTTCTTACACAAATTTTGCGGAATAAATCCCAGAGCCCCGATGACAACCTGTGCTTTTACGCTCTATATTCGGCTGATCTCGATTTCCAAACTCTTGTATTTAAGACGTTTCTCTGCCTCCTTGGTAACGACGTTTTGATCGCAAGGTGCAGCAACATCGACAAGTAGACACGATTTTTTCTCCAAATCCCGGATAACTATATGCGGTTTGTTTGCCGCTATCGTGCGATCAGTTTGGATTTGTTGGTCAAACAATATTGTACACAATCCAACAGACGTCGCCGTCTTTGGTGAGTGTTCGTACCACTTGGGGCATGTGTTCGGAACTTCGGGGGCGGTACAGATCCGCCAGTGGAGGTAGCTACACAGCCTGTCGTGTCTTTTCAAGTATTGTATCTTTGCTTGGATTGGACAAGCTGAGACAATATGATCAGTGGATTCTACATATTCCTGACAAATGCGGAATTTATCATCTTCAGAAGTTTTGAGAACCACTTTATCATAATGTCGTGTTCTCAACATCTGATCTTGAGCAACTATTAGAAGTGTTTCCGATTCTGGCTTCATTCTTCTCCTTTTCAGCCACGTAAATGATTGATCTTTATTGATTTGTACCCTGTCCATTCATTTTAAATATTGTCCATGGAGTGGTTTCTCTCTCCATGCTTTTTATTATTATTATTATTATTCCTCTAAATCACGACTTAAGATGTTATGTGTCGCCTGAATATAAAATCTACTCCAGGTTGCAACCAGCTACCTAAGGAGCAGATCTAGGGACTGCCGGTGCCTCTACAATACTTTGCGCAAAATGTGGGCTGTTCCAAATAAAGCTATTTCTTGCACTTCCCAGTCTTTTGGATTACCTGAGAGTTTAGACAAGTTCTTACACAAATTTTATGGAACAAATCCCAGAGCTCCGATAACTATCGGGACGACCTGTGCTTTTACGCCCCACATTCGGCTGATCTCGATTTCCAAACTCTTGTATATTACTGGTATAATTATTATTATTATTATTATTATTATTATTATTATTATTACTATTATTTCCGTTTAGGCCATTTATGACCACGCTACACGTCATCTTCCGAAGCCCGGAAAGATGGGCGTGTGTAATTCAGGTTGGATCAGCATTACGCTAGATCCCCTTTTTATCCCTCAGGATTGTTAGCCCTGGGGATATGGTAGATAGAACGATGATGATAATGAGGGGTGAAAGGACGACACACACATGGAGACATACACAAATACACCCATGTCCAACCTCGGACCAAAGGGTCGAGGGACTCGAACCCGCGACCCTTTGGTCCGAGATCACCACGACACTCGTGCTGTAGCGATCACGGCCAAATGGCCGAAATATTGTTATATGTCGACCAAGTTGAGAATGATGTTTACAGGAGCGCGCCACTGTCTGTGTTTACAGCCGAAGCGACAGAGACGGAAATACGAGGATACTCAACTCAAATTAAAAATGGTACCATGTCAAACTGTTGCGAAAAAAAATTGCGATTTATTTCGTCACAAATCTGATATATTTCCAATGAACATTTTAATTATATTTGGGCATGTCTGCTCCTCATATTGGAAGAAATAAAATTTTATTTTTTCTCTGCAGATTGATTGAAATTTTTGATCGAATTGTTTCGATGAGAAAATTTCTAATGCAATATTCGTATAAATTATTTAACTTGAGTATTTTCTCAGAATATATATCAAATCAAATTCTTCAGTAAGATGCAACTACCACCATAATGAAGAATATTTTAGATACTTATGACAATAAAGTTAATGTTTTGGTTCTTTATTGCATACCAAGCAAATCAAGTAAAGTATAAAAAAAGATGAATGAAGAAGAATAGAAAGTGTTCAAATTCAATAAGAACTAAAATTTCGATATAAAAAGAGTGTATTTTGATTCTATTCTTGTACTAGAATGGCAAAAAGTAAAAAAAAACTTAACTAGACAAAAATTAAAGCTACACCGATAAATATCTGGCTCCTCGCAACTGATGTTAGCGAAACTGAGTGTACAGTCCCGTGTTACACTGTTAGTTCCACGACGCGCCGCAATCACCACCTCTATTTTTCGCTTGGTCGAGCTATATTATTATGAATAATAAACGTATCCGATTTTATTTATGACAATATTTTATTGCTCATATTTACACACAGAACACTGTGTGTTTTTATGAACAATAAAGGATTGTCATAAATAAAATTGGGTAAGTTTTATTATTAAGAATCATACACTGACAATCAGGAACAATTTTCAATTGGTCTACAAGCTTTATATTATTATTATTATTATTATTATTATTATTATTATTTATTACTATTATTCTTCTTCGTCGGTTGTACCCCTAAGAGTTTGCCGTTTTCGATTTCCATATTTTTCGGTCATTCCATTGACCTTCTTCTAGCCCTTTCTCATTCATTACTTCCTGTATATACGTCTTCCAGGTCAAAACAGGTCTACCTCTTCTACGCCTCCTTTCAGGTATCCAGTTTAAAATTTGAATTGGCCATCTCTCATTTTGCATCCTCTGGACATGTCCGTACCATTGAAGAGCTTTATTTTCTAGTCTTCTGGTTAGGGTTGTTTGAACCCCAGCTCTTTCCTATACCACTTCGTTTCTTATCTTGTCCAGCTTTGTTATCTGTAAAGATCTTCTCATGAAGTCGAGCTCTACTGACCGTATTCTGTCTCTACGGCGTTTTGTTAAAGGCCACATTTCTGCACCATATAATATAATATTTTCCACTACACTGTGGAATATTCTTCTCTTTGTGTCTTGTCGTAGCACATTATTCCATATAAGGCTATGTAGAGCTTTGATTGCATTTCTGCCCATTGCAAGTCTAGTGGTAATATCTTCATCAACTTTCCCATCGTCAGTAATTATAGTCCCCAGATATTTAAATTTTGAACAGTTACTATTATTTATTATTAATTATACGATTTTATTTCAAGTATTAGAGCGCATATGACCTTGAACGTTTGTGGTCGGCAGGTGCCGCATCCGGTGGCCGTGCCGGTGCCCCACCCGGTGGCTGTGCCGGTGCCGCAGCCGTACGCAGTGCAGGTGGCGGTGCCGCACGCGGTGCCCGTGCCGGTGGTGCGCACCATCACCATCCCGGTGGAGAAGCCCGTGGCCGTGCCCGTGGAGAAGCACGTGCCGTACCCGGTGGAGCGGCCGGTGCCGGTGCCCGTGGAGCGACACGTGCCCGTGCCGGTGCCCAAGCCCTACCCGGTGCACGTGCCCGTCTACAAGCATATCCACCACTACATCACCACGCACAAGGGAGGCTGGCACTAGGTACTACGTTCGATGAGGTTGCCTGTTGTGCGGTTTTTTTTCATCTCTGCCCGTCAAGCCACGATAGAATGTCACACGGCAATTTCGCGTGTTTCTCAATCGTGCCTCTAGAAGGCGCACGTTCGCAAGCACTGCTTGATACGGTCGCGATCGTGCGGTATCTGGTGGCACGGCTCGGAACTCGCGAAATACCTTGACATATTCCATCGTGAGGACGAGCCTTCAGAGGCAGTTATAAAAATCGCAGTATAGCAATAGATAGGAGAACAATACTGTGAATACAGTGTATTGTTTTATTCATAAGCGAAGAAACAAACTTTCTTATTCTTTTCCTTCTTCTCGTTCTTTGTTTTCCTTCTTCTCTTTCTCATTCTTATTCATCTTCTCATATTACTGGTGTTATAAGAATTGGATTTGACTCGTGCAGTAAATTACGCATCCGTGAATTGCATTTGATGTTTTAACATCGTTTAATAGGCGAGTGAATGGAGAAATAACTACTGCAGATGTTACGTTTTCATAAAAAATTTGTGTTGGAACTTTTGGACAAACTACTGCGTTTTGTAGTAAACATGGGCTCTTTTCAATAAATTAATGGATACATTTTTCTCATATTTGTAATTTTAAAGATGTTTAGATATAGTTGCAATATTTACAACGCAACTTTTTTGTGTAATTATTAAATTGAAATCATCAATTTTTATATTATCGTATTAATTTTTTACTTTTAATGTCTCAACTAATCGGTACACTTTGTTCTTCTGTTGCAGGTCCTTCCTTGCTCGCGTTCTTCATTAGCATTTAAGTACTCCCAGAACTGCCTCTAGTATTAATATTAACACTTGTTACTTGTTATGTTTGCATTTTGTACAGTGTTATTCCTTGTTATTTTATAATGAAAATATATTTTATTTTATAACAAAAACAAAATGCATTTATTTAAAAAATACGTTTTCCCAAGTCAATTCGTAATCTAATTACGTTTTCTTCATTTCTTTTCACAACAGATATTTCGAGAGACAGAGGAAATTAAGGGTGTCAATTTAATCAGGTGCGTTTGAAGATGTATTTTCCCACAAATTTTAACGAATACGAATGATCCAAATAATTTTTATTATCGTCAAACGCTGATTTATTGCTTCAGAGTTGGAGAGAGAAACGTACTCTTATATCATTAATTCAAAATTCCCCAACTAAGAAAGGATCGATATTTCCGCTTTCATAGGTAACATCATTATATTAAGAATAGTAAAACACTTAACAAAACAGGGATTAAGGGCGATATTAAAACAATTCATTAGTTGAATACAAACTCTTTCAGAATTGAAATGTTCGGTATGGGCCAAGCCGGAAAATGAAAGTTCAGAAATATACATAGAAATTGATAACTATCTGCCCTCTGTCTACTGTTTAGCCGCTAGTGTTGTTCTGAGACGAACACGGGTTTTGTCAAAAACCAGTTTTTCGTTATCAACGGCCATAAAACTTGTCTTCCGACGTAACGCGTTAGACAAAGTGTTTTACTACATATCTGAACACGATTTATCTCCTTTTTTGGTATCAGAATCCCACAATAAGAGTTTTTGTCAAAAAATAATCGTCTTTTGCAGCAACATTAGCATACTTTCTCCGTGCTGTGTAAATAGTATGCGGGAATATAATAAAATTTCTAGCTTGTTTGCTGATGACGCTAGTTGTTACAAAGAAGAAAATATTTCTTTCTATCAAATGTCAAAACGATACCTTATTTATTCAATTCACGTTAATTCAATGAAATAGCAAAATAAGAATTATGGAGCTCAAGAAAACGTACATTTTACTTCTCCAGTAAAGACAGACCAGTTCTGTTACCACGGTAAATAAATAAAAACATGGATGTTTGGCTGAAGCAATTTTAGGCTAACGGAAGCAGAGAAAAACCTGTAGTACATTGACATGTAAAGCAAGAGTAGATCAGGTATACTAACAACGCAAGACGATTCGTAGATAAAATACACAAGAAGTGGAACTTCGTACGCGCCAGAAATCACTTGTCACATCAATTACAAGCCATGTTATACGCAAGAGCCATGACACGGTGTTAGAAAATCTACCAAACCCAATGTTTCCGCAACAGCGTATGCTCACTTGAAGAATCCACATTTGCTTGTACAGCCGATAAATAAATCTGCTGCAGATGAATTACTACTTATCAAACGTCGCTGTCCGTTGGTCTCTCACTTGAGGTAATTTAAATAATAATGCTTCAAGTGCAAACACGAAGCAGATATATTGTTCGTGAAATCATACAACCAGAATCAATCGCCAAATGTTACCTTCTTCGCTTCCGCGGATATTTCGTTCCTTACTTTCAAACCACAGATCAACTTGCTGAATCATATTCTCCAAGGTTTTTCCAAACTTCCAATATCCTTAAGTTGCTGCTAATTGGGTTTTAAATCAGAAGTTCAAATTAATATTTAATCGGCCTACAATCCGGCGTTCATATACTCTCACGAACACCATCCAGCCTCTCTCAACATTCTTGATCGGTAACTGACATCCCTCAACTGTTCTTTGCCACGAGTTCATACGAGTCTTATAAAATTTATATTTTCGTATTGTAACTTAGAGATCACTTTTTATGATCTCCGGACCAGAGGAAGAGGTTTTGGGGAGGGGAAAAGCTTATTTCCTTCAAACTCAATACATTCCCTTAACGATCAATCACTTTATTTAAACGTTCATTCTTACTGCACAAAGCTGTTTCGCGGAGCAGCATACCTCCATTACTGAAAAACAAAAAGCAAAAAGAAATGTTAGTCTCTCAGATGATTATGTAAGCTGCATTAATGAATGTACGTATAGTATACATGGTATATGAATTGCATTTAAACAAGTAAAATGAAAATGTTGGAAGATTGTTACTTATTTCAAATGTGTAGAGAAAATTAACGGAACTAGAATTGCAAAAGTCTACAGAGAACTTTCCAGTCATTTCGTATTTTTATTTCTTAGTGCGCTCTAACTGACCATCCACATGAGTTGAACACGTTTAGTGTTATTTAAATACTTGTTTTTATTTACACATTCAGTGGAACATGATTCCTAGGTTACCGATACTCTTCCTTTGGAAATAACGAGAGCGGTTTTGCACATTTCTAACTTCTTGATCTTCACACTTATGAATTAGGTGATATTGAACGTAAGGAACGAATAATGCTAGAGTTCAAAAAGTGCTCTTGCGCACTGGTGGGACACCTAAAGCAATGTAACAAAATAAGTTGTTAGGAAGTTGTTGAAGAGAAAATACTTTATTGCAGATTCGTATTAACAGTTTCCCCACCCGAAAGTTAGAACAACCATTTCATATAACTACCCCAAACTCAAAATTTAATAGCGTAAAATTTGGCGTTTTTAAGAAGTGAAAGCAAAAAAATTGACGCGGATAATTTTCTATAAAATATTAATGTTCTTGCTAACTTTCAATGGAAGTTTCACTGCCATTTCTTCAAATCCGATAATAATGCAAATATTGACATAAAATTATTTTCACAATTTCACGGTTTTTACTTTTAAACTATTAGTAAAGGAATCAGATTGATATCTCCATTCTTGGCTGACATATTTAAAAAGCATTAATTCATGGTTCAAGGCATTAAAACAACACGAAACTATTTCTCTGAACCGGGTCAAACTTCTCGTAATAACACCAAAGTGTGTTCAAAATTTGCAGCTTTTTATATAAAAAGGACTGCTGGCCAAATAATATGAATATTTCCACTTTTTCGAAAATCATTTACAAAAACATTAAATAACGGAGAACAGGGCTTTTAAACGACGCGACGATTTAAATGTTTCTAAAAAAGAACCATCAGTCTTTTCTCTTCTCGTGCGTTAACCGTCCATATCTTACAGCATTCCCACGGGTACAAAAGAAAACTTTTATTAAATGGAGCTACCCAGTTCGAGGGAGTATCAGCTCCTCTGATGAACTGCCATCTACATGCGTTTCTTTTAACTAGATCTACGCGCGCAATGGAACCTGAGCGGTAGACAGGGAGCATTCAGACGAAGGCAGTTGGAACAGCTAGAGAACAATGAAGTATCTTGACGTGGACTAGCGGAAGGTCTTGCGAAGGGGCATAAATCAATCAACAGGACTTTTCCTCTGATCCCTTTGCAAGTCAACATATCTACTATAATTTGTTGTACGTTTCATTTGAAGTAGTTTAGGCAATACACATTTTGGGTATCAGACAATACACATTTTAGGCAATACACTACATCACGTCTTCCTTCTTGTGAAGACAATGCAGGAGCAACCGTTTCAGTTACGTGGCTCGTAGTACATCAGGTCAAGTCGTTCCAAATGCGCTAAAACGGCCTTCTTCACTCTAGTTCGGTGGTGCCAAGGTCTTCTACTGGCGGCAGTGGCACGCGTCATGGCACCGCAGCATGCCACGAGCTTCTCTGCGCAACTAGCGTCGGGAAAGGAAACTATTAGTAACCCCGCCGTTTTACAATAGGGACGGCGTTGTCTCTGGTGGCGGGGTGATGAACTGCGTGGAGGGGCGATTTCGTCGTGGCACCCGTGCTACGGACTCCCGCTCGTGGCATCGACCTTGACAACACTGATCTAGGTGGTTGTGCTTAGCACGAGAAATGTGACTCACCAGCGGGATGCCCTTGGCGTAGCACTGGAAGGCTCGCACCGCCCCGCTACACTTCTCGTCTCCGTCCGCATATTCTGCAACAAGCGCCGTCCACTCACCACCACACACTACACTCACTCACCCACACCCTCAACTAATTTCTTTTTTAACATGGAATATAAGCCTTGTTTGTAGGCGCTTACTAAGTAAAAATGGTACAATTATGTTATAGGGCTGATTATTGCCACGCAATACATCGATGGGTTTATTGTTTGTCGTAAGATTAATATTTTTAATATTTTTTTTATTATTGAAAAAAATTATCCCATACATATGTATTCTGTTACACACATGTATAAGTATTAACAAGAAACGGAGAAAATAAGCTTATAAACTGATAATAATTATTGTAATAAAAACTACCTGTAAATGTTAATAATCAATATAAAAAAAACTAGTCCTTCCCTCCAGTTCAGTGACAGAGTATTTCGTGGTTTCGGGTTGATCAACTACTTTGATTGTCAATCATAGTGAATTTTCATTCTGTGGGGCCTTCCTCACAACCATACATGTCCGGAGAGCAATCGTGAGATTTTACTTGGATAGGAAAAACTCCCCTCGCCGTCGTGCAGATTGGTGCCAATCTCACCATTCAGTGTGGGAAGTTCACCGCCACCTTCCGCGATTAAAACATGAACAACATTTACGGGACTCACGGCCGTAGAAGTTGACGTGCCCGGAAACATGAAATAATGGACAATCAAACAGGAAACAACATGTATAACATGTACGAGACTAATGGCCTTAGCAAATGACGCGCCTGGAAACACGAAATTTCGAGCAATGAATCAACCGGAAATGAATATGGACAACTCGGGACTAATGGACATACCAGATGCGGCCGGAATAATTGACCAATTAACACGAAATAATTGAACAATTAATTGGGAAACAACATTCACAACACGCAAGGGACTAGTGACCGTAATTTAAAGTGTCCGGAAACACGAAATAGTAGTCCGGAAACACGAAACAATTAATGGGGAAACAACTTACGAAAAACACGAAATTGTGGGCCAATTAACTGGGTCATTGCGCTGTACATTATGACACAAGAAGCATTTCAAACGTTGAACAAAGAAGTTGCATAATATACCAAAGAATGTAAGATAGTGGTGAGACATTTCAACCACGATACGAGTATAACAAATAACATTGTCAAGAGTATAACAAATCTACTTTGTGCATTGAGTTTTAGATTTTGTGGCCTTCCGCGATGAGTATGCAATTTGGAATTTTGAATCAGCTTTTCTTCAGAATGTAGGAAGAATCTTAAAACTGCGTTCGTTATCAGCATACGACATAACCTCACCCGAAGATATGATTTCAAGTTCTTTTTCGTGAATTTCTTTCCTGTCACCTCTCCAACACATCCCGGTAATTCTTGCCAGCATTCTGGAGTTGGTAAGGAATAATTGTAACTGCCTCACATACGAGAGTCAGTTTACCAGAGTTGGAAAAATGGAATCTTTTCCGTTTTTAGGCGGACATTTTGCCGCTTGTAAGGTGACCGTTGAGCAAAGGTGTCAAGATCTACTGTTGGCAGTGGCACGCCTCGCGGCACTGTGCCGTGCCACGAGCTTCTCTGCGCCACTAGCGTCGGGGGAGGACACTATTTGTAACCCCGCCATTTTACAATAGTGATGGCGTTGTCTCTTGCGGCGGGGTTATGAACTGTGTGGAGGCGATTTCGCCGTGGCACTCGTGCCACGGACTCCCGCTTGTGGCATCGACCATGACCACACTGCCGTAGACTACAGGCGTGCACTATTTATGAAAGGTCGTACCTTAGGCCTAAGGCACGATGTTATGACTCCAAGGTCTGTCACGTGACTATTTGTGCATAACGCCGCGGGCCTGATGCCCGAGTCTCGCCACATAAATAAGGTCACTATTATTATTATTATTATTATTATTATTATTATTATTATTCCTCTAAATCACGACTAAAGACGTTATGTGTCGACTGAATATAAAATCTACTCCAGGTTGCAACCAGCTACCTAAGGGGTAGATCTAGGGACTGTCGGTGCCTCTACAATACTTTGCGCAAAATGTGGGCTGTTCCAAATAAAGCAATTTCTTGCACTTCCCAGTCTTTTGAATTACCTGGGAGTTTAGACAAGTTCTTACTCAAATTTTGCGGAACAAATCCCAGAGCTTCAATAACTATCGGGACGACCTGTGCTTTTACGCCCCACATTCGGCTGATCTCGATTTCCAAACTCTTGTATTTAAGACGTTTCTCTGCCTCCTTGGTAACGACGTTTTGATCGCAAGGTACAGCAACATCGACAAGTAAACACGATTTGTTCTCCAAATCCCGGATGACTATATCCGGTTTGTTTGCCGCTATCGTGCGATCAGTTTGAATTGGTTGGTCGTACAATATCGTACACAATCCAACAGACGTCACCGGTTTTGGTGAGTGTTCGTACCACTTGGGGCATGTGTTCTGCACTTCGAGGGCGGTACAGATCTGCCAGTGGAGGTAGCTACACACTCTGTTATGTCTTTTCAATTATTCGGTCTTTGCTAGGATTGGACAAGCTGAGACAATATGATCAATGGTTTTTACTTGCTCCTGGCAAATGCGGCATTTATAATCTTGGGAAATTTTGAGAACCGCTTTATCATAATGTCGTGTTCTCAAGGCCTGATCTTGGGCAGCTATTACAAGTGCTTCCGATTCTGGCTTCATCCTTCCCCTTTTAAGCCACATAAATGATTGATCTTTATTGATCTGCACCTTGTCCATTCTTTTTAGGTATTGTCCGTGGAGTTTATTATTATTATTATTATTATTATTATTATTATTATTATTATTATTATTATTATTATTATTATTGCATTTCGCGTGGCGCTAAAGCTCCCTATTACCTTCCTCGGAGCACTGCTTGGTGTTGGCCTTCCAGGCGTCGGCGCTGACGGCGACGCCGATGGCTTTGAGTCCGTCCGCCGCCGCGTCCACCCACCGCCCCGCCTCCGCCGCCTTCACGCGGTTGCTCTCGTCCAGCTGCGCATCACACACACACACACTCATGTTTTATTTATTCCGGGTGGAAAGAGTTATTTGTGTTACGTTAACCTCGTATTAAAAATATGTATGGAGAATCGTGAGGGAAGGACAATACAAGACTATTTTTACAGTGCCAGTTGCTCGGTGTGCTTTAGAGATGTAGTTATTGACGTACGTCAATTAATGTACAAATATTTTACGTTAATTGACGTATGTAATATCCGTTATAAATATGGAGAGTAGTTGTACAATGTATATTACATATGTCAATTAACGTGCATGTAACTACAGCCATGAAGGATGCCAAATAAATGGCTGAAATGTTGGCACTGTAAAAAACAAGACTATTATTGATCTACTCTCACGATGACAAGTACTACAGTACATGATACGAATGGTAAAAATGATATATTTTGCCTGTAGGAAAGCTTGCGACATTAGGCCGATAGGTCGAGTGAAGTAATCTTATGATCAAAATAAAATCATTTTTACCGCTGTGCCACACAATATTTTTAAGGCAGCCTTACTGCCTCTAATTTTATTTTTATTCGTGTTTACAAATCACTTAATGATACGTTACGGTCAGTAGTAGCTTATGCAATCGGATGACAGTATTTTCTTTTCTTTGTTGAATTCATAGATTTATCTGAACACTTGACCATCGGTTCACTTTTAGCACCTTTTTTATTTTTTAAAATAAAAAACGTATTTCTTCTTATTCGAAAATACAGCCTTTTAAAGGTTTTCATAATTAAGATCAGTAAATTACATTAAAGCGGTCCAAAATAGTATGAAATGTAAATAATGTTGAATAGTGAAATAAATGAAATGTAAGTACGTGTATTGAAAACGAGCGGCGTCAGCAGCGAGTTCTTAAACGTGTAGGTATATAACAAGCAACACTAAAGGAGTTGCATTCGTGTTGCGCTGTGAAGCGTTCACAGAATTTCAATTTTAATAATTAAATTTTTGGATATATTTATGAAATGCAATAAATAAGAACATTACCATTAGAGAGTTAAGATTCGTTCTTGCTAATTTAGATAGTTCACGATAATGGATACATAAGCCTCAAATTTGAAGATATGGCAATTTAATAAGTTATCTGTTTAATTTAATAATATGAAAATAATGTTATTGGTTAATTTACCATAAAACTGAGAATGAATAAAGTTTTTAACTCTTTCATTATTTTAAAACTTTTCATTGGCAAGTATATTTTTTCTAAAAATGAAACGGGTTGGATTTATTTTCACTTACATACAAGAGCCTCAGAATAAATGCTTCTGTAGAATATGAGAATAGAATTACTGGTAGAATTTCGGTAGAATATGCTTACTTTTTGTAAATGAACTTGTGGTGAGAAATTTTATATAACGAAGTTATATGCATTTATAATTTGGCCTTTTCCCCTGATTTGTAGGCAACTCAATACGCACAATTGTTTGGCGGGTTACCTTACGCTGTTATTTATCCATGTCATTCAGAAATTCGTATTCCAGTCGAACACAAGTGCACGAAGGACCATGCACCAAGGCAAATATTTAATGTGTAACTTGGTTATATGAAAAAGGAGACAAATATAACATGTGTAACTTGGTTATGTCAAATTTACCACAATATACCCACTGGTGAAAAGTGATCATTTTCCACCGCCTTACTTTCCTAAAAGTTCCTAACATGTATTCTGATGATGTGATTTTGTAATGTAATGATGTGACAAGTTAATTCCCTGTGCCACCAAATCTTTAGGTAGTTTAATCTTTGTATACATCATACTCATCATCGTCCACCCTTTTCTTTTGTAATGAGTCAAGCGCAATCTAATCTTCCTTTAAACACCTTTTTCATCCCTAACACATTGGGCACGTTTCCATTCAGGTCATGGGTATCTATGCACATATTTTTTGTTCAAAAATTTGGAGATGGTTGCACAATACTTACTATTCCGTTAGCTCGTATCAAACAATCCATGAAACACTGCAAAACAAAAAGTGTTATAAATAGGAGGGAATTGATAAATGTTTATTCAAATTTTAAGTAATGAGAATGGGAAACTGTACTCACTTTAATTTTACTATCTTGTTTTATAATATATTCTCGAAGCTGTCCAACTGCAAGCAAAATCAGCTTATTAAAAGAGAAAACAAATTTTTCATAAATCGTGAAACACAATCAAATATTTGTAACGCAGTAATGTTGTAATTTGCATGCCTCTCTGAAAGACCACAGTCTATTAAACGAGCACCCCTCTCTTAACGACCGTCTTTTCTTGGAACGGATCCTAAATCCCTTATATTGTGTGTGAATCTTGTCCTGGTCAACAGACCACCCAATCTCGCCGACCACCGACCAGCTCTCAATTTCCTTATTTTATTCCTTTTCAGACACAACTTTCACGAAAATGTTAAGAATACAGAACTCCGAATTTTAAAAAGAATTGGAAATTAAGTTATAAGTGGCATTCGCGTGTCATACACCTGAATCCTGGAGGAAATCGGATGGTGGACGGGGGGGGGATTTAGGGAATCACGTGACACGATATTGTGACAACTGATATGGCGTCATGGCTACCAACTGTATTTCAATTTCATTTATTTTTTTGACGGCAGTTATGAATAGAGACCGGAAAAATATGTAGTATAAAACGACAAAATATGTACATAAATATGTAATGAAAATAGAAAGAATATGTAATAAATATGTAAATTCGGATGTAATATGTAATATTAAAATACACTAATAATAAAATATATTTACATAATACGAAATTCGATTGATAAAAACTGCTCACTTCACATCATACAACTTTCTCGTCAGTAGTAAAAGCCTCATTTATTGTAATCCTGGACCGTAGTTTAGCAGCCTAAGCACTAATAGCAATAGAAGCCACCATCGCACAAACTGGCGAGATCTAAGACCAGCAAACATACAGTGTAGCATCCTCATCGAAGTGTTTAACGTCAGTAATCGCATTTTTTCCCCGAAATTAATGTTACATATCACAACACGCGATGTCAATGATGCTTCGGACACCTAGATTTCCCCAATAATGAAGGGAAAATGCTGATATTTAAAAAAAATACATCTTTTCGTAAAAATATGGAATTAAATGGAAGAAAATTGATAAAACAAGAAAATATATTGTGAAAACAGCAAAATATGTAAAATATGTAATATAGTACTAAATATGTAAAAATATGTACCGAAAAAATTGGATATTGTGCTAGGAGGGCTATGATTCGCCAAGATTACAATTTTGAGAATGGTAAGTAGAAAGACAAAAAATATGTAATTACATAAAAATCCTGTCTCTAGTTATGAAAGATACCTAACCTTTAATTTTTTGAAATAACAGTCTTCCTTACCTTACCTTCCAGGAAGAATATCTAGTACGGTAGTATATCAATGTCAGAAGTAAGGGTTATCGACTTGCCCCCTAACATACGTTTGGACTGCGTTCTCTAAGTCGCATTTCCTAAATAGGCAATGTCTATCTTAATAGACCATTTTTGTAAAAAAAAATATTTTGTAAACAAAATTCCATCTATAAAGCAAACACTATAAACTATTATTTGTTTCATGCAACCAAGTGACCGCTTAATGTCTATTGTCCTTTATTAACATTTATCAATTATTCAATACACTGAGTGCCATTTGAATATGTACAGACAAGAATCACGCAGGCTCTTATCGTTAGAGACTTTTTGCAGAGCGTGAAGTATATTAACGTAAACCACTTTTGTTTTTGCGCATGCGCAACTCGATCTGAGCATGCGCAGAGGTTCAAACATGATGTTAGCCAAGGTGCTTCGCGCTGTGAAAAAAGTCTGTTATTTGAAGCTTGGTGGATTCAGTTCCCCGTTTTGAGATTCAAATTCTTTGCATATTCGATTTTCAGATTTTGCTGCTTGCGTTGCACACAAGCGAGCAATTAAAAATTCTGTGCTGCATCGCATCAGTTGGTTATTTTGTTTTCGGACGTGTCAATTTTTTGTTGCATTTGGTGGCTGTAGTTTCCCCTCCTTCCCCACCCCCTCGAGACGGTGAGATCCGGCGCCGACCTACACGTAGGCTTGGCGCGGTTCCTCCTCCAAATGAATTTCCCTGCGGGGGCACCACCAGGACAATATCTACACTCCTCGCCAATCTGCAGACATTTGTGGTAGTGTAGTGCATCTGTGTCTGTGTAAGTCGCAGGTAAGTTTAAGTGAATGTAAGGGTGAAGATAGGACTAGGGAGAGGAAGGAAAGATCGTGTGCGGCGCTTGACCCGTTTGTTAGTCACTGCAGTGACATCAGGTTTCCCCAACCAGGTATCTTCCATCAGCAGGGTATCGCCCCAGCCGGGTCAAGCTCTAAGCTCCCGACCGGCCTCCCAGCATTCGTGTTAGTGTAGTGCATGTAAGTGTAAGTGTGAGCCAGTAAGGGGTGAGAATGTGACAAAGGTGAGGAAGGAAAGATCATGGGCGTTCCGTTGCCCGTTAGGGGACTGCTTCGGCATTCTCCTGATATTGATGGGAGAAACCTCGGAAAATAACCCATCAGGGCAGTCGGGCGTGAGAATTCTCTAAACAGTAGTTGAAATGAACTCACGTATGAAGTTACGTTAAAAACCAGTCACCGTCGGCACTTAACTCTAGGATCTCCCGATCAGAGACGCTACAGTGACAACAGCGGTTTCCCGGAGCCATTTCAGGCAGACAGCATATTAGAATTATTTTATCAGCTGAAAAAACTAAGACAGCGCATCGTAGCTGAAGCCATCACCGGGAGCGCGGCGTGCTACTTCGCTCACACGGCCAGGCCCTACCTCGCCCCGCGCGAGTACAGAGAGACTGTTGACAAGATCTGTGCCCCCCGCCCTCACCGCACCAACGGCAGCAGCAGCAGCAGTACCGGCGATGCACTCGCGTCACAGGCGCCACACTCGTCCCTCACGGACTAAAACTTTTTTCCTCAATATTTAAACTTTTTCTTTAGCTAGTAACTCTTTTCTCTCTCTCTCTCTCTCTCTCTCTCTCTCTCTCTCTCTCTCTTCTTGAACCTTTAACTTTTTGTTATTTTATTTTATTTTTTTTATTTTTTTTAAATATTTCTCTTTAATTCCTAACTGTTGTATTAGAAATTGTATTTGAAAAAGTCTGAATAAAATATTTTGCGCCTCCACACGCAAAAAGAGGCAGAGTTTTGCCAAAATCGAAAATGTTCTTCAGGAGACCGATTGCACCCGACTTTCTCAATGAACGATAAGAGTTTATGCAACAGTAGCTGTAGATCAGAGGTAAAGGTAGGGAATGAAATATATTCATGCAAATAAGAATATATCTTAATTGTAAACTACGATGTCTTTGCTTTGTAAACGTCGATATTCATAAAATTCTATTGTACGTAGATAAAATTCTGAAATTGGAAGTTTCCAAGCATTAGATTGATATTTTTATTACCGATGTAAACATTAAGTATTGTTTAGCTTTCTCTAGTGCCGAGATTACATGCTTTACTTTTTTTGTCTTTCCTTTTAAAGTAAATGTTTTTTCATATATTTCAGCACGATGTTATAAAGTCTTTATAAAGTCTTAAAACGTTATATATGTTATAAAGTCTTAAAACGTAAAAACGATGGCTAGTCCAGTCATACTGTAAATCGTGAATTATTTTTTTAAATAATTTTTTTTTGTGTGTTATAGTTATATTTCAATACACTCGAACAATATTCACAAGTTTTAAAACTATCCAATACGTAACAACCAATAATAGAATCTCTCTATGAACGACACTCACCTTCTAAGTCAGGAAACTTCTCTTTACACTCCTTCACAGATTTGACGAACATCACATGAGGGTCCTGCAAACCAATAACAGAATGAATTAGTTAATTATGTACTAATGGAAAAGTACACTAGTTTAATCGTGTTGTATTTTTGGTGAAATTTTCAGTGTAGTTTTTATGAATTATAAACAAATTATTGTTCCTTGTAGGAACAAAAACTGTACTATCCTACAAATACACACCAACAAGCATGGCTTTCTAACCTCGTTCCAATCGGTTGAAAATTTGTCGCTTTTCTAGAATACTGTTGAAAAAAACACACACACACACACACAACTGTTGTGTGCGTATGAATTACGCGATTTCATTTTTTGGCAACTTCATTTGCTTCCCATTAATCGTCGATATTCAAGTTATCAAAAATACTGTTTACGACTCTTGTTTTTTAATGTAAGAAAATAGTTTTTAAAATATTTGAATTTTTAGGCCACATTACCAAAAATTTTAATGATGATTTCCGTCCATGAAATTGAGATGGATTTACTACCAAACTGCAATTGATACAATGTCAGAGATAAAGACTTATTCCACGTGAAAATGATTTTTTGAAATTTGTACAGTAATCTCTATTTTTCTGTTTTTTAGTCACAACCATGGTGTAAGAATATTTACGCCATGGTCACAACAGTATTCCGGAAAAAGTTACAATATATGTGGCAAACCATGCGGAGGTAGAGTTGACAACTTGGATAAATCAAAAGGTGGAGCACATTAAACTCAATGAATCGCTTTAAAGAAAAGGACTTAATATTTACAACAGTATTTACAATTTTTATTCAATTAACCAGAAATTATAAGCAAAAAGTTCAAAACAATTTTCACTAAAATATTTACGTTAATATCAATTGTGTATGATGATGTAATTTAAAAAAGTGTTTTAAACATTCGTAGTAATTATGAGATAATATCTTTAAAATGATCTAGTTACTTTTTAAAAAAGATACTGCACTCATCCTAATATATTTTTCCGTTTCAAGAAATTCTTTTTGCGAGGCTAGTTCTGCGAATTTCCTGACAGTAGAAGGATATCGGAACAACGTTATCGCAATCCAATGGATGTCGCAGTGTCCTTATTTCGATAAAGAAATTTGGGCTTATCCTAACCCAAGCTGATTGCGACGCATTGCACACCAATTTAAACATTTGTAGAGAATCCAAAATTCGTAATTTTAATTGACTATAACTAAAGAAAATACTAATGATGTATATTATTAGATAATAGATCCAAGAAGACTCGGTAATAAAGTGCGGTAAAGCATGCTCTTGATTACAAACAGAAAAGTAGGGTCGATCACGCCATAGGCCAGGCGAATGCCGGAGCAGTACTCTAACAAACGGACCGCTCGCCATCTTTTCTTCCTCTTCCTTGACCTATAGTCCCCCTTACACACAATAAAATCCACCTCCTCTCATTTACATGTACTACACTATCAAACATGTCAGGAGACGAGTCTGGAGGTTAGAATTAGTCCCAGTTAGGGTGATTGCTGATTGGAGGAGATATCTGGAGAGGAAAACCAATATATTGTGAAGTAGGTCGGCGTGGTTATCATGATACAGGAGAGGAGGAACACCACCACATTTCAGTTATATCGTACACTATACTTATGGGATTAATATCGAAAAATACTTGGAGTGCCCGGAATCAATGCTGACTCACAAACAGATCTGTCGAACCGTTTAGGCTTGTGAGTGGGATAAATAATTCCACTAAATGAATCATTCATCGAAACTCTCCGACTCTATTACGGTTGAAAAGTTTCGATTGAAAGATGATCGCATGATAAATATCTAATTCAGTGGCGGCTGGGTCCTTAAGGATCCTAGGGTGGCGCCCTCTCTAGAAAAACCAAGCTTGAGAAAACTGCAGAAAGTATTAAACATTCAATAAATCGTTTCGTTTAATTTGTGCATACCGCTAGTGCAGTTGTTGAGGAAGAATTTAGTTTTAGGTGTCCGGTGAAGCAAAGATAAAACGTTTTTAGAATGGGTCGTATCGTGGACTATCGCGAGTCCGTCCGTAACTAGTGCATGCGAGGCAATGGAAACTTGAAGAATGGGAGAACTGGGATTTGGGTGAGGTTAGCGTATCGCTATTAGAGTTTTGTTCGGCGGAGTCCGCGCCTATTAACTTAGCTAAGAATACCGACCCTTACCATTAATTTCATAATTAGTTTTCCTTGCCGGAAATATTTTTTTAAAAAATTCTTACTTTCTCGTGAGCACAAATGTATCTTTCGTTCTAAACGTAAAAGTTGTCTTAGACAAGGATTAAAATCCCGATGGGTGCAAATCGGTTGTACATTAAAGTAATTTTCCTCATTCAATAAATATTTTGAAGTGTTACAATGTTATGTAGTTCGGACATACACGCTGCCCCTCTTAACTTGCAAATCCACCAGCCGCCACTGATCTAATTCATTATGTACCCGAAAAATACATAAGTAGATTTGATAGATGAACAGCTGGACCGCGTGTAGCTGTACTAATCGAGAGCTTCGATTTAAAAAAAAAAATGAATCGTAACGAACATCCCGACTGGATGACGTAACCCAAATGATCGCTGTCAAATCGCCCTTTCTTTTAATCGGAGAACAATCAAGATGCTATTGCTGAATTTTGAATGAAATTCTTTTACTTTAATTCTCTAAGGAAAGTCTACATTAAATTCCTTTGAAAATTTAAAGCACTGTTTCCAATCCTCTTGTGACTAAGAAGGTACTTTAGCATCGTAAAACAAGATATAAACAGGGCACTTTAAATGCATGAAATAAATAAGTAATTAAATAAATAAACAAATAATAGAATTAATGAACAAATAAATAAAATAAATGAACAAATAAATAAAATAAATGAACAATTAAAAAAATACCCAGGATTCGTCTGCAGCCTGGCCCAAGGAAGCGACTGTTAGCACCGCCACTTGCCATCATCACCAATTCAGAAAACGACGTCATTATCCTGCTACTGTTGCTTCTGCCGTGGCTGCTTTTGTACAGTGCGCAGGTGTTGGTCCGCCTGGGTGCATTTATATCGAGAATTCAGTCGCGCCTGGACGATCGGCACCGGAAGGCGCTGAAGGAGCACAACGACGAGCTCCGGACAAACGACTGACGACGGCTGTTGATCGATTGTCGTGTCGACGTCGCCCATCCGTGTGATGGGGCCTGTTTGGAGCTACGGCTGAGCCGGAGGCGTCAAGGCTGGCCGTACAATAGGTGTGATCAGTTGGTGAACAAACCGGACAACGAAGTTATCGATAAAGATTTTTATGATAATTTAATTAAACTAGTGGCGCTAAAACAGCACGTTCTTTCTCGCCCTTAGTATCGGTTACGTGATATTATTACACCACAATTTCTGTCCATATTAACACATCTCAGACATCATTTTGTAAACCGTATAAACGTTAAGGAGCGAAATATATTATTTTAAAGTTAATACATACACAAATATTCGACAATTAAAACTGGGGTTTAATACAGCAATAACATATCCCACAATGAGAAGTTATTCTGAGAATTTCATCAGTCGTGTCGCGGCGCAGCTTTGTCGTATTCCATTTTGATTTCCTAAGGCTAGAAAATGGACCGTGGGAAATTCGAAAATTGCAAAATTACGCTTACTAATATAATATTTAAAAACTGTTAAACTCACCTTTATAAAGAACTGATTTTCTGCAACAAATTTCATTTAACAAAAAAATAATCAATATACTTTTGAAACGTTTTTATTTGTTGATTTTCGAAAACACGGAGACTTTGCCGAAGTCTACTCATATTCCCTCAGTTTTCCCTAAGTATACTCGAAAGAGTGAACATGAGCTTATATGATGATATGTTTTTGATAAACAAATTCAAGGAAAATATTCAGACTTCATTATTATTTGTAGGAAGACTGACAAAATTTTAAAATTTTGCGATTTCCCAGAATTTAGAGAGTTTAGCGAAAGTACAAGCTTCATTAATCAAAATATTTCAAATTTAAATGTTTAAATTCTCAAATACAAATGTTTCAATTTTAAGTGGCCGCGACTTCTATCAAATCCATCGGGGAATATCAAAAATCCTGCTTGCGGTTTAACCGCTAGCGTTGGCCACAGGCCGATCTCCAATATTGTAATTCTAGGAAGACGCCGAAGCAATGTGAACTTTTGCAATTTTCGAAAAGTCAGGGGAGATCTACACTATTCTCTTAAGCGTTACTTACGTTATTGAAGGACAAAATTTAATTACAAAATTTCGAGGAATTTTTTGAAAACTTGGAAAATGGTTGTGATTCGTTTAAAGTAGCCCCAAATTAAACCATTCGTTTCAAATTCACAGTACCGCGACATCAGCCAGATCGATGGAGGAATACCAATTTTGTGAAAATCTTGCTTACGCTTTAGGCGCTAGTGGTTTAGCCTCTTTTTCACAGACCGACCGACGCACAGTTTTGCCGTAAACCATTTTTTCGGTATCAAGTACCTCCACTGATTGGAGGATTCAGATTATGACTACAAGTCGTGTTAGAGGACGTAATTTATTATATAAAAGAAGAAGATTTATTATATTGACCTTATCACAGTCCCGCTGTAGGAGGCGAAAAATCGCCATTTTTCCGAAAAAACTAGAATACTTTTTTTATGCTGTGTAAGCGGTAAGCGGAGAAAGTAGTACAAGTACCGATTATACAGAAACGAACGAAAAATAAACCATCGCATTAATTAAAACGTATTATCTTGTAACATTTTGTTAAAAGTTTGTAATATTACGGAAAATGTGCTTTTGGATTTTTCATGCGCTTACAAAGCGGCATGTTTGAAATCGGTTACCATGGCAACACGTTTGAATAAAACAATTTAACAGCCACTAATAAAAGCGTTTCTTTCAGGCAATTGCGTAGCTTGTTAAAAGTTCAATTTTACTTTCCCGTATTCGTACGTATACACGGAGTGATATACGTAGTATAGGGAAGTTATGTAATGCTGCGCGAAAAAATGGCCAATTTTCGGCAGAAAAAATTAATTGCCGGGCCGTGAAAACGGAAAAAGGGATAAAACCAGTTGCTAAATTAGAAAAAAAAATCCCCTAACACGTGGTGTAGCCAGAAACCCTGTTTTCTAGGTCCTTGATACCGAAAAACCGATTGAAAGGAAAACGTCCGTCTGTCCGTCCGTCCGTCTGTGAACACTGCTAGCGCCTAAACCATACGTACGATTTCTTCCTAAATGGATATTCCCTAGTCTATCTGATTCTAATCAAAGCTTTGAGATTTTGAAAAAGATTCTTCAAATTTGGGGGTACTTTATATGAAGCCCCCCGGGGATTTTCAAAATTTTCTCAAAAACGGCTCCAAACTTTTTCTTTAAATTTCTTGTATAATAAAGTAAAATACACTTATTAACATGACATAGGTCCGATTTTCACGGATAACTCTGAAATTTCTAAAATTGCGAAAGTTTGAATTTTTTTCGGCGTCTTTCTCCAGCTACAAAATTGAAGATAGAGATTTTTTCTTCAAATAAATTTGTTCTCCATATTGAGTTCTTTCATAAAGGTCGTGTAAATATTTTCTCAAAATTTTAGTAGTTTTCGTGCAATATTGCATGCAATATGTGCATTTTTAAAAAAATACAAAACAAGGTTTTCTCAAAAACGGCTTCAAATTTTTCCTTTAAACTTTCGGTAGGGATAGTGGTAAATGTACTCTATCAGATGACATAAAAGCCTTATTAGGGCCTATCGGTTGGTTTTTCAAAAAATACAAAAATGTAATTTTTTTTACTTGTCTCTCACGTTGACATTTACATTATCGGTGAATTTTCTCACATTATTATATTTACGAGTATATATGCTTTAAATAATGTCAAGTAAAGTTACTCGAAAACACAACTGTTTTTCTGTGAAAAGTAACTTAAATATTCGGCATTTTCAGAAATGCTCAAAACGCCATTTTTTCATATATGGCTGCAAATTTTTTACAGCTTATTTTGAGTTGTTTTTTTTTGTTTTTTCAAACCTTATATAAATGTAAATTTTTTGAAAGTTATCTTCACATCTTTAATATGCACATTATCCGCAATTGTAAATATTATTATATTTGTGAGTGTAAGTGTTTCAAATACTTCAAATAAAGTATTTGAAAACTCAAAAATTTTCTGTGAAAATGAGCTTCAAATTTCGCATTTTAGTAGTGCTAAAACGCCATTTTTTTCTGAAACGGCACATAATTTTAAATGAAAATTACCAATATGGATGGTTTTGGTGTTCTTTAATATTCTAAAATTAATATTTTCGTTCTATTCAATAGGAAATCGAAAATTAAGAAAATGACAAAAAATTTACTTTTGGCGGTGATAGATGGTAGCTGGCAAGAAAGAGTATGTGGCAATTCCGAATAGCTAGCGAAGATCCAAGGAAGTAGAAAACTAATACGGGAAAGTCCTGTGCCATTCTGTAGCACCACTAATTAGAACAAGTACTAATAGTGAGACGATGATCAAGGGTTTTGATAAATCTGTGAATGCAACAAAGAAAACAAAATACATTCGTCTGATCGCATTTGCTACTACCGATCTTAATGTATTATTAAGTGATTTGTATACTTGAATTAAAATAAAATGAAAGTCAGTAAGGCTATCCAAAAATAGCGTGTGACCCGTAGTAAAAGTGATTTCATCGTAGATTGGTCATTCGGGTTTTTCAAGAAATAATTTCATCCATCTTTAAGTGCGAGCGAGCCGATATATTGAAATGTGACAGATGAAGCAAACTGAACACTTTGGTAAGCCACTTTTCTGTAATTGATGACCTCAATGTATCCCTACCGAAAGGTGCAAATTATTAATATAAGTAAGTATTAATTAATATATTTTTGTATTTCTTAAACAATTTATTACACATATTCGTAGCGTGAGGGTGAAGTACCGTAGTTATGTAATACTGGAAATAATTGATTTTGATTTCATTGAACATATCGAGGGGCCCATATAGGTAAAAAGTATAATTTTATTTCAAAACTTATGTTTTTCCGTTGGTGAGCAACACACGCTAGCTTCTATGAGTGAACATAATTACACTTAATTTTCCCCAAAATTAATATTCCCCAATTGATCTGGATCGACAAAGCCCGGAGAATTCGAAATCTTTTAATTTGGAGTACTTTACATTAAACCCCAACGTATTTTTAAAATTTTCACAAAATTGGCTGAAAGTTATTTCTGCATACATAAAAATGGCGCAAGTCCAATTAACATCTCTGAAGTTTTGAAAATTACAAATGCTTCAAATTTTTTGAACTCTCTCCTGCAACAATAGAATTAAACATAGATAAGTTCTCAATTAAATTTGTTCTTAAGCATTATATCTTTAAAATATATCATGCGAAGTTTTTCAAGGAATGTGTAATTTTTACTTGTTTCAATAACAAGATGTTAACGAAAACGGCTCCATATTCTATTTTCTCGTATAAGGAGTTATGTAATATAAGAGAAAGAGAATAATTATTTTAGCTGGACAGGAAACAGTTTAGTTGATGAACTTTATACTATTCCGAGAGAAATGGTTACATGATGGGGCCAAGGGATAGTGTTTCTTAAACATCGATTGTTTCACTATCGATAGTTTTCGATAGTATCGTAATGGAATATAGTATCGATATTTTCTCATTTTAATCAATATCTTTAAATAATTAATTGTGTTTAGATAGAAAATTCCGTTTTTATATAGATTCCTGCGAAATAAACAACTACTTTACTATATATTAGAATCTCTTATTAATGAAACATCCATTAAATAATAATACAAATAAATCTGATCATAGATTTCAATAGCTTACGACGTAAATCTATAATAATTTAAATATATTACATTGTTAAGTACACAATTTAGAAACATATATGATGATCGTAAAATTATAAATAAAATATATACAATTAAAATGCTCATAGCATATTAAATAAATAGGAAATATAATTGTTTCACTAATACAATTTATAACAAAGTTACGTAATTATTTTTATATTGTAAACAATTATATAAATTAATATATTTTGCGGAACTACATAGTTCAGAAACATACCTATTTCTTGCTTTATTTATATACTTATGTCTGTCTTGCATGCTCTCAGTATATTTTGTAATTAAATGTTATTATCTGTATAAAACTGTAGACTTAAAACTATTGGCCAAAACATCGATAGCCAACTATAGAAACAACTATCTATGTTTAAGAAACTCTACCTAGGGATACTTTCAGCAAGTATGTACAACAAAGGTACTACATTGCCGACATAGACCTACGAGATATTCGGGGACCCGGAAGGTACTCTTCACTGCCCCCCCTCCCACCACAGATTCACGATTGGGGCAACGAAAATGTGACAAAACCATACTTTGACAAACAAAACAACAACAAAATACTGTGACAAAATCATACTTTTTTTCAGCAAAAATATTGTACCCTTACAATTGTGTGGGTTAGGTCTTACCTGTACTAAAGATGCAGAAAGTGCATTGATACAATACAAATATTTTTCATTGTCAGTTGGATGTCTGTCAGTGAAAATCAAATAAATAATATTTTTACTGTTTATTACATGTCACAATTTTAATTGTTGTAGTTACTTTGAAATACAGTGAGTTGAAAGTGATTTGCCTACAACATACTTCCCTTACATTATCATTTCTTTGTATGATAAATCAAAAAACAATTGAGTCTTTTGATAAGCAAAGGGATGCATTGCATTTCGTACATCGTGCTCTGGTTCTTTTTGCACAACTCTGACGTCTGCAATTACGTGCAGAAGGCAAATCATCAACTGCAGGCCAGTGCTGAAAGCCATCCAGTCTTTTGCCCATGGCTGAGGAACAAGTCGATAACTTTTTGAAGCTGGTTCTTCTTCGACCTTCATACCTGTATTTTGAGAAGATAGCGATCGTTTTGCAGGTGCCAGAAGGGCTTCGGACAATGACATTCGAAATGAAGAAGATCTAGAGTATCTTTTTTGGCAGTGTCGGTGAGTTTACATGCTTCCGTGTACTCCATCCCTGCGTTTACACACGCCCGATCCATCATGTGAATGATGAACTTCAAAGTCAATTTTCTAGTCTTCATGAAAGTCCGATAGGCTTCCATCATCTGGTCACACACATCTACACCTCCCATTCTCTTATTGTACATTTGTTCAACAAAAGCAAATTATACACTTTTGTACTTTTTTCCTTCTTACTGTATCTTTCAACATTGGTAACAATATTACATCCAAAACAGAAACTAGTGACACTGTTTTAGTATCCTTCCACTGAACTACCACAACTGAATCATCTTCTCTGCAAAATTCTTCCATTTCTCCCCTTTTTAATTTTTTTCACTAAGGTGAACATCTTTAATTCGATGTTTCATAATTGTTCCTGTCTCAAGAAGTCCCACATCATTCAGAACATCGAATAGTGGAAGTGAACTGAAATATCTGTCAAAATATAGGTATGCTCCTGACTTTAATGCTTGTGAAAGGCGAATCACAATACTTGGTCCCAGACCCATGCTGGTATCTGTAATAGTGTGAACTTCCCTTGATACACCTCAAAGTCAAGAATGGCCTTTAGATATAGACAAAACAAAATTCTTTAGATCCCTCGGTCGAGGTTTATTGGGAACATATTATAGCAAAGAGCAATGATCCTTGAACGGTATCATTAGTTCATGAATAGAATGATGGCCGCCACTTGGCCAAGGAAGATCCAAAAAGGCCTTTCTTACAAAGTTTATAATGGTTTAGACTTTCCACAATGCATTTGTTTTAGTTTCGTCGGATTCATTGTGCACATCGACAACATGCAATGCATTTCTTACAGTAAAAACACGATCTCGTGACATACTTTCTGCAACAATTCGCAGCATAAACCCACGCTGCCAATACAGTCGTATTCTTGGAAACTTAGTGCAACCCATTACAATCAGTAATCCCAATATTTTTTTGATTTCTTGAGCAGTAACACCTAAAGTTACTCCTTCCTTGGAATGATAATACATATTTGTGTGAAGTGCAGCAGTATCAAAAAATTCTGTAGGAAAATACATTTCAAATTACGATATCGGAGAATTAACTTCGCTGTATGCAACGTCCTCAGATTCTGTCTCTTTAGAAAAAAATGGCCACCTCCTCCACAAATGCTTTCTGCTACCAACCTGGGGTAATTGTATAGTCACGGAGTAAAAGTTCTTAAGACAAAAATCTTAAGTTTGGAGGAAAACGAGGGTTAGATTATTGAACCAACGCTTTTTCCTATGCTCAACACTATTTACCAACGCTTTTTTCTCGTTAAAGAGGCAACATATGAATTCGGTCGTTTTACTAAAATAACATGCAGATACTTAACTTGCAGTTTCAGTACTTAACCCAATTTCGCCAAAAGGTGACTTAACCCTGGAGAGGTGGCGGTTGCCGGAGTTACGTTACAGGTGGCACGAGGTCATTTCTGACCCCTTTAAGTTATTTCTTTATAAAATTATACTTAGCAAGAAATAAGTGCGAAATTAGTTATTTTAATAATAATCAATCGTGTTTAAGGTCGTATTATAACCTAATTCACTATTATAAACAAACATGCAAATGAGGAATTGAAACAAATTAAAGGCAATATAATAATTTATCTTTCATTTTATGTAGTGACTCCATTTACATTTGCCTGAATATTTCAACGACAAAGGTATCAGAAAATTCAGTTTCATTTTCTAACATTTTCTCACATAAAAACAAACAATTTTTTGAAAATGCTTCAAAGCTAATCAACACAACTTATAAAAAGTACGAAATTTAAGATGTTTGTATTATTTTCACAAATATTTATAAATGAATTATTACATATAAACTTTTGAAAATATTTCAGAAAAAAAGCTAAAGAATGTGGTGAAAGGTATGTGGAATGTAAAGCTTCTGACTCGCAAAATTAGGCAACTGCAGCTAAGCAAAGATACTTGGGGTCACAAGAGACCCCGCGCCACCTCTCTCGGGTTAAGAACTTTTATCCCGTGACCACCGAATTGTTGTTGACGCGATTGTTGTTGGGGTAATTGTAATTGTCGCTGTTGTCCTTTCTGCTGCAACGTTTGCTCCTGTGTATGGTCTTGTTGTCCATTTTCCTCTTCATTACAGTCAGTATCAGAATCAGGGCTGGAACTTTCCCCGAATTTCACAGTCTCTGGAGGAGCCCATGTCATATCACATAGTAATCGCGCAACTTTTCATGACCGATGACCTTGCTTCCCCCTCTCTGGCACAATAAACAGTTGACGGCAAAAGTTCGCAGCGAGCACTCATGACTAAGGTCCGATTAAATTAAGAAGGTGATTGACAGTTCTGTGTGACGTCAGGACGCCTTTCCCGTTTCCATGGCAGCTGCCAACCAGAGACAAAATGTGACGTGTCAGGTCGCTCAGTTGCCACTGCCGAACACGGGGAACATTTGAGCATCGCACAGAGACTTCCCTGCCGCCGCGCCGCCCGCGTTTCTGCCTGTGCTGCGCGCGCAATGTGTACTGTGTTGTGATGAGTTGCGTTGAGGTTAGGCTTTTGTCGTATTTTTTACACTTTTACACGTATTCTTTGAAGTGTTTGTTTTCGTGTCCCGGTAACACGTGCTCAGTGGTTTGCGACCTGGCAACGTCGCTCCCCTCCACTCACAAATGTCAATCACCTTCTTAATTTATTCGGACCTTACTTTCCAAACATATCTTCATTGGCGCGAAATACAAACTTTTCTCTTTTGAAGACGAGAGTTTCTGTCAGTGATTTTCTCCAAAAAATCTAAAGAAATGACCGAAGCAGGTGAAGATCCATCATAAGAGATACCTCAAGCTCCTCAGAAAGTTAGAACGGAAATTACTGAGGAAGTTGCAAAGACGACTGATCATGGATTAAAACATGTATTGATCCATGAACTGATTTTCCAGAGATTGGCATTGCTTCATAAAATCTAGTGGCCGATTTCGTAACTAATACTTCCACTCCACCCGCATTTCTTCAATCCATCGGTCAAGAAAAGTTGCGCAAGTAATACATCGTCACTGCTGAAGTCATCAACTGACAACGACGCTAGATGTGCGATCTCTTCTTCTGTCAACGATTCTGAAATCATTGACCTCAACTAACTTGTAGTAGGATATTTTTTGGTGAGCAAGTTAGAACCTAATCCACACAATTGTGCGTACAACATTTAAAAACCATACTACGTCAATGCAATACTAATTAACATAAAACTAAAATGTTCATATTAACCACCATACATTCAAGTGTATCTGATTTTTTCTGACCTCTAAAACAAGTTAAAAACACAAAAATAATTACATACCGACTTCGTGCCGTCTCCTTTCCACCATTTTGGAGAAGCTCTTAGTAAACAAACAGGTAACGCCATCTAACGGTCACCAAGAGAACAACTTGCGGCATATTTCGTAACTATACTTCGGTTTTTCTTTCTTGGCGCACGGGGAGGAGGGTCATCAAAATGGAATATCTCATGATATTTCGCTTCGTTCTCCGTTGTGCCGCCAAGAGTCGCATGATCGTCAGCACTGCTCGATGCAGTCGCAATCATGCGACTCCTAGCGGTAAAAACGAGAACGACCCCAAATACCGTGAGATATTCCATTTTTATTGACACTCCCCGTGCGCCAAGAAAGAAAAACCGAAGTATAGGATACGTGCACATTTGTGGTGGACCGATCATAGGCGACAGAAATGGTTCTAAATTCAGCAATGGCTTAAAAATCGAACCCTCACAATTGTGCGTACTAGGTCTGATAGGCCGATAGGTGGCAGTTATGCAGAGGGTGAGGAAAAACAGAAAAGCTAGCCAAGACTAGGATGAAGAAACATACTATAAAAAGAGTGTGATTTTTCTAACTCTGCCCCTCAAGCCCCTATGGCCACGATAGAATATCACACGTCATTTCGCGTCTTTCTCCATTGCGCCGCTAGGAGTCGCATGACCGCAAGCACTGCTTGATACGGACGCGATAATGCGACATCTGGCGGCACGACTGAGAACGTCGCGAAATACCGTGACCTATTTTATTGTGAAGACGGGTCCTGAGGGGCAAGCTTGAAAAATCGCAGTGTAGTTTAAGAAAATCTTCGCTGTTCTGTTAAACCACTACTTTATTTATTTTTATTGAGTAGAACAATACAGTCACTAATATATTCATTCCGTTCAGTTTTTTGCACAACTATAATTCGTTGTTTTTTTCTTGGCGCACGGGGGGAGGGTCATCAAAATGGAATATCTCACGGTATTTCGCGTCGTTGTCAGTTGTGCCGCTAGGATTCGCATGATCGCGTCTGTATCGAGCAGTGCGGACGATCATGCAACTCCTAGCTGTGCAACCGAGAACGACGCGAAATACCATGAGATATTTCATTTTGATGACACCCCCCCCACGCGCCAAGAAAGAAAAACCGAAGTATATTTTAGTTAAAGGTAAGAGAATCTCTTCGTTTTCCGCATTTTTATACTTTCTTTATTCGAATAGAGCAACCTGTCACCCTATCTATTACTTTTCTCGTCAGTTCTCATTTTGGTTATTGCGTTAATAGTTTTTCATTGAGAGTTGGTGCAAGTCAAATATGCCAGCATGAGCTATATTGGGGTTTTGATTTCTCGGGTCTTTATTTGATGATGGAATATCTCACGGCATTTCGCGTGAAGCCCTCATGAAATTACTATCACATATTCCATCATGAAGGCAGGCCTCCACGCGCCAAGAAATAAAAACCCAACTATAGTTGCCTAGAAAATGCTCCTGGAGCAATGGGTACAATTTCCAGCTATGTTTTTTGCAGTCAAAACATGAGAGGTGCGTGATGGTGGCGTGTAGAACTGTTGTACTGAATCGACATGTTTCTATCAGATATTTCTATATTGTTTTTTCGATTATCTATATTTATATTAGTGGTTAGAATAATAATATTCACAATGTCTTCAGTATGTTCGGAAGATAACTATAAAAATTGAAGTTATCCAACCACAAATATTTACTTTTTCAAGTTGGTCGCCTAATTTGTGATCTGTTTGTTTGCTTCTTATTGCAGTAGTATTCACTTTCAGGCGTTGTGCTAACTAGTACAATATTTCTCATTTCTATTCATTGTCCCTCTAAATCCAGAAAGAGGAGTACTATACTTCGATTTTTATAACGTGGCGCTTCAAGGTCTGTCATCACCTTGGAATGCCCGGTGTCCCAGAAAGGCGTTTTACACTGTTTGATCTTCAATAACTCCAACAAAAATTTAAAAATATGTTTTTTTAGTCACAATGATGTTCATTTAAGATGTTTAAAATGTTCTCCCATTGAGAGAAAATACATAATCTACAATTCTGTGAAAGAAATCGACAGACACGTGACACGGTTTCCCTAGGAATGGATTCACAAGCCGTCACGACAGCCGCTCTCATGTCATTCAGCTTACGCGGTTTTGTGGCGTAAACAGTGTGCTTCAGAATTCCCACAGAAAAAGTCTAACGGCGTTAGATCGGGAGATCTGGGTGAATACTCACCTCGAACAGGTTTTTGTCCAGTTTCCTGATCCAATGAGCAAATGTTGAGATGGCCCCTTGGTTTTGCTTCTGGACG